>CAUYUJ010020560.1:5000-27500 GCA_963575745.1 Prorocentrum cordatum | reverse complement strand
TTTTCATTAGTACTACTCTTTCTTGAACTACTGCTACTACTACTGCTGCGACTGCTGCCACTACTTTTGCGACTTCTACTGCTACCACTACTACTCTTACGACTTCTATTTCTATTACTGCCACTACTACGGCGGCTACTACTACTACTACTACTACAACTACTACTACTTCTACTACTACTACCGCGACTACTACAACTACTACAACAACTACAACAACTACTACAACAACTACTACTACTACTTCTATAATATATAACAATTGCTGCGACTACGACTGCGACTACGACTACGACTACTACTCCAACTCTTCCTCCCATTACTACTACTATTTCGTCTCCTCTCTACCGCTTAGTCGGACGCGGGAATAAATTATTGTCGGCGCTCCCCGGTTCTACAGTGTGC
This sequence comes from Prorocentrum cordatum, assembly GCA_963575745.1. Lineage (NCBI taxonomy): Eukaryota > Dinophyceae > Prorocentrales > Prorocentraceae > Prorocentrum > Prorocentrum cordatum. The sequence continues at coordinate 27,095 of CAUYUJ010020560.1, read as the reverse complement.
TTTGTGTGGTGCGCGTGCGGTTCCGGGGGTGGACCAGTCAACCTCTAGGACGGCCGATCCAAATCAAATTCCCGTTGGGGTTGCAATAGGAACAGGAACCGCATAGGAAAGTGACGGCGAGGAGCAAGAGAAAAGGAGGAAGGAGGGAAGGATGTTTTCACTGGCCAACCCCCAGGGTGTTGGCAGGTTGCCGTCTTCGGCGTTCAAGGCTCTTGCGTTTCCACCGTAAATCCGAACTAGTTAAAGATTTCGGTCGCGGGGGGGCAGATTATAATAATTTGCTTTTACATGTTGGCCGGGTGCTAACGATCTCGCTCTGCTAAATCCGCCCCCGCGAATCATTTTTATTCTTTACTGCGAGCGATAAGCCAGAAGGTTTTCGTTAATTGCCGGAAGAGGTTAGCGCTTACCCGGAAGACTCGTGCGGTTCTACCAGACGGCTCTGCCAGATGTTTTCCTCGGGTAGGTTTACAACGAATTGTCCTTCATACTTCGGGGATGAGCAGGGCGTTCTCATCTAAGCTCATCCTCTTTTTGTCTTCCCCCCCTCGCTCGGGAGGGCCATCGATTTCTCAACTGGCCTCTCTCCGAAGAAAAGTGCTTCGGCTTCGCTTTATGAGTGGCCTGTCGCCCCCACCTCTCTCTCTATATATATGTACATATTCCTATACATATATACATATATACGCATATAGATTTTTATATACATATATATATATATATGTGCACACCGGTGTTATTTAGGAGAAGGTGGCAGCAAGCAACAAGTGGGCCTGACAATGTCTTCCGTTTTTAGCCGTTCGGGGCCCTTCTGGAACATGGGGCCGGTATACAAATATTCGTGATGAAATGCATTCGTCCAGAAGCATGCAGCATCCAGGATTTGATTCTCTCATAATTCATTTCTTTCGTGCCAAGGTGGCAGGGGTCTCGACTTCGACGACGAGGCGAGGAAGCTGTGGGCGAGGCTCAACCTTGACCCCTCCCAGGTCAGCATTGACCAATACATGCGCGAACATATCCCGGCCAGTAGTAAGTAATTGTGTTGCTCCGAGCGAGCCTCGCAAGGGAGTTGCTGCGAGTATTTATAAGTGTGGGTTGGATTGGTGCCAGGTCTGCAGATGTGCATTCTGTATGTACGTATGGTAATGGTAATGGTGCGCACTATACGTGTACATTCTTCGTGTGGAATTGTATGTGTTTCCCGTGCCTTCGCGAGTTTGTTGATTGAGGTAATTGGGCTCGTGCAGTTTTATTGTATAGTGCATGTGTAAGCGCTATTGTTGTTGCATCATGTGGTTTGATGTGTGCACTACATATAATGCTAGCGCATGTGTTCTTCGTTCATGGTACATGCGTGCACTGCCCGCTTATCGTAACATTGACCGTCATGCTTGTTGATGGTTTATGTTTGTAGGTATGTGAGTGTGCTTCAGTGTATTTTGGATGTGTACAGTGTGTATGTCTGCTCTGTGTTAGCATACGTCACCGACGTCAGGTAATCGTTCCCACGTATGTGTAGTATTCATGATGTGTGTGCATGTGTGTCCACTTGTGCTCAGTCTACGCTAATGGCGGTGCTTACTCTTCATAGCTGCTACGCGCGCACGTCGTCTTCTTTTTCCGTGTATATATATACATAGATACATATATATAGCTGCTCGCTTGCGGGCTTCGGCTGAATGTTCCTGATGACCAAGACGTAGTCTGTTGTATGTGTACTATTAATGTGTTGTACGCATGCCTCATGCTTGTTTGTTGTGTCATTCATGTGTGTATGTCATCTGTTATGTTTTGGCGGCGAGCCCGGGGGGAAGTGAGACGTGGCATGCGTGATCTGTTCTGGGGCCTTGGATAGGGTCTGGCCGCCGTGGTGCATTTGCAGGAACAGCCGGTGGTCGGCGGGGGGCTTTCTCGTTTGAATTCTAGAAATTCACTTTTGACAGGCGGGGAACCAGAATACAAGCATGGCGCGATTGCGAGGAACTCATTTCTTCCACAGCAGTGCAGGGCGGTTCTGAGCAATGCCAAAAAACAAAACAAGGCGAAGCATTGCTCGGTACTGTTCGGCATTGCTTGGCATGGTTGGCATTGCTTGGCATGGCTCGGCAGTGCTTGGCAATTCTTGGGATTGCTTTGCGTTGCTTGGCGTTGCTCTGGCTTGCTTGGCGCTGCCTGTCATTGCTAGGCGTTTCTCGCTGTTGCTTGGCGTTGCTTGGCATTGATCGGCATTGCGCTGCATCGGGCAACCCTGGGCAACCCGCACCCATTCGGCTTCTTTCACAAACGAGCAAGGTCCCTTCAAGTCAGCGTATTTGGGAATGATCAAAGGTCAGCGGTGGCCAGTATAATGCGCTCGACCCGCTCTGGAGACACCCGCAGTCGGGCGGGACCTTCTTCGTTGGGAACCAGACAGCGGCTTCGCAGTTGAAGGTCTTATCTCGAAGAAGAAAAGCCTGCATAACCATAAACTTTGAAAGCTCTAAGAGGATGTCTTGGATCCGCGCTAGGACCTTGGCTGCGACTGTGGCGCCGCGGAGCGCGCCAGGGAGGGGGTCCATCGCAGAGGCAAGAAATCTGCGCGGAGCTCCGACAGTTCATGTATATGCAGTCTTTCCATTCTCTACCATCGAATTTTCACATCACGCACGTGGTGAACTGCACGGACTCGATGCCGCTGTACCACGATCGGCCAGACGGGCCCATCAAGTATTTCCGGTTCGACATCTGCAGCCATGGCAGGATTGCGATAGAAGAGGCGGCAGTCGATTGTATTGTTGAGGTGTTTTTGTTCAAAAGGAGGGGGTTCGGTAGCAAATCATGGGAGCCTTGTATACCTCCGTAATTCCGTCTTGAGAGTACACTAGCACCGATTAGGCGCTTGTAATCGATACGATAGCGGTGATTTAGCGTCGGTTGGCGTCGATTCGCGTGGATTTAGCGTCGGCTAGCCTCGATTAGCGCCGATTCGCATTTCCAGCAATATTGCTTGGGAAGGGTCCGTGACCGCAGAAAGGGGGGGGCGGAGGAGCAATGCGGAGGAAGGGCAGGAAGAAGAACGAGCGGGAGAAGGATGAGGATACAGTGGAGACACATGCGAAGAAACACCCTCCTCGCCTCCAGGGTGCCCTGGGTTCTTGGGTTTCGATGGTTTTGCCATGGAAAGCGTGACGTGCCCGCACCGAACATCCATGGACGTCCTGGGTTCTCAGGGTCTGGGTCTCCTGTGGGAGGCTCCTCGTGATCGGGCCCCCAGCGCAATGCGGAGGAAGGGCAGGAACGAAGTTAAGGAGAGAAGGACGAGGACACCGTCGAGGAGGAGGAGGACGAGGAGGAGGAGGAGGAGGAGGAGGAGGAGGAGGAGGAGGAGGAGGAGGAGGAGGACGAGGCCACGGGCGCCGCGCGCGCAAGCCCGCCGAAGCCCACTCGGGGACAGCCGGCGCCCTGCCCCCGTCTCACAGAGCGGGCCCCCCGCAGAGGGTCTGGGCCCCTTCCCGGGCACCACCGGGCCTGCGGCCCGAGCCGTGCTGGTGGGCCCAAGAGGGGGGTCCAGCCACGAGGGGGAGTATCAGTTCATTCGGTGCAATAGATACAGTCGAAGACCCTCATGAGGACGCGCGACTTTGCTCAGGGTAATTACCCTTGCGTCCTTGCTCTGCCTTGCTCTTGCGTCCTTGGGGTTTTCGTCGTTTGCCGCCCCAAAAATCCCAACTTCGGCTTCCAAGGGTCTTGCGTCCTTACCGCGCGTCCTTATTAGGGTCGTTGACTGTAGATATGTGGGGTTGCAATCGATTCGTGGCGTGTCAGCTGCTGCACGATGCGATAAAAGTCTCCGGCGCAGTACACTCGCAGTGCAGTTGCCCCAAGCCCACTGCACCATCCCCTTTCAGCTGGACGCTCTTTTGCGTCAGCCAATCGTATCTGGACGGCCCCGGGGCCCCCTGACTGCCCCCGGAGGCCGAGATCTGTGAGAAGTTTTCCGCTGCACGTTGGCCTACGGATGCGGGGACGTCGGGGGACACCTGTGGGGTCTCCGCCGCCCCCCTCCAAAGGGATAGCGGTGTCACAGCGCAGTCCCGCAGCCCCTCTGGGGCTCTCATTCCGCCACGGGCCCCGAGGCACACTAAGGCCAGGGGACTCCGGAAGCCTCAGAGCCTCGAGCCTTCACGCCCCAAATTCTCGAAATTACATCGTCAAGGTCCACGACGACGACCACGTCGACGACGATGACCGCGGCGGCGACGACGACGACGACGACGACGGCGGCGACGGCGGCGGCCCTCTTAAGGAGGGCGCACTCGGACGCGGAGGCCGTCGCCTTCGTGGAGCCCATGCTGAGCTTCGTTGGGGCGGCGCTCGCGCGCGGCCAGAACGTCATGGCTCCCTCCCTGCCTTGCCCCTCCGCCGTGGGTCTGCCCGCCCTCGTGCTACTCCTCCTCTCTGCTTCTCCTCCTCCTCCTCTTCCTCCTCCTCCTCCTCCTCCTCCTCCTCCTCCTCTTCCTCCTCTTCCTCCTCCTCCTCCTCCTCCCTCCTCCTCCCTCCTCCCCCTCCTCCCTCCTCCTCCTCCTCCTCCCTCCCTCCCTCCCCCTCCCTCCCTCCCTCCCTCCTCCTCTTCCTCCTGCTCCTCCTCCTCCTCCCTCCTCCTCCTCCTCCTCCCCCTCCTCCTCCTCCTCCTCCTCCTATCCTTATTCCTTATTAGAATATACTCCTACTCCCCCCTCAGGCCGGCAGATAGGGGCCCCATCCGGGTGGTCCCATCCTAACCTGTAAAAAACAATACAAAATCAACATGTTTCTTATTTTTTCCTCTCGACATGGACGACCTGTCGTCCACGGCGATAATCCATTGCAACAAATACCACAAAGAGCACACGCGCGCGTTCATGTCATAATCCTACCGAACACCGTGTGTTTGCAAGCATTTCAACATAAAAACATCAAAAACCCAATGTTTTTTCACAAAAATTGTACAAATTTCCCGCCCGGGCTCTCTTGCTGAAATCAAAGGAAAACCATAGGAATCTTAAGAATTTGGTCAAATCCAGCGATTTCACGTCATCGCGCGGTGCACTCGCGATGCTCTGTCATGCACCCAGGCCGCGAATCCTGTGCAAAAAATACCACGCGGGCGACATGCGCGCGCGTCGCCGCGAGCGCATGCTCAAATCCTTCTAGAGTCGTCGCCGTCATTGGCACCGTCGCATGGACGTCCTGTCGTCCACGTCGCAAAATGCATGGCAGGAATGGGACGCGGCGCACACCCCGCGCCCGCCCATCCAATCCGTCCCATTCTAATTGCAAAAGACAATACACAGTTTTTGTTTTTCTTGTCAACATGGTCGTGCTGTCGTCACGTCGCAAAATGCGTGGCAGGAATGGGACGCGGCGCACACCCCGCGCGAAGGGGTGACATGTCGCTCTCGCCTCGGCGCCGCGCACCAACGTTTTTCCTCTCAGCATGGACGTCCTGTCGTCCACGTCGCAAAATGCTTGGCAGGAATGGGATGCGGCGCACACCCCGCGCCCGCCCATCCAAACCCCCCCGTTATAAAAAAAACAATACAAGTTGGGGCCTTCTGGACGCCTCCTAATGCAATCCCATGAATCGTATGGGCGCATGGGGTCCCTTGGGGCCTCCTGGGGCCTTCTCGTGAGGCCTCTCTGTGTTTGCAAGCATTTCGACATAAAAACATCAAAACCATACGCTTCTACTAGTGTTGTACTAATACTACTAGTATTAGTTGTACTGCAAGTACTTGTCATAGCATTACTTTTTCTGTTACTACTACTACTACCACTACCACTACCAACACCACCACCACTGGTACTACTACTCCTGCCTCTTGGGGCCTCCTGGGCCCCCTTGGGGTGTCCTGTCAGACCGTCGGGTTTCCTCCGGCCACCTCTGGCTTCCTGCGGTGTACCGGGCCATTCTCGACTCGTCTGGCAATGCGTGCGCGGCATTCAACACGCGCTCGCCAGTTCCCGTCGGCAACCGCCATCGCGGCCGCATCAGCTGTACCAAACCGGCTGGCCGGTGTGACTTCGGCCCCCAGTTGTGCCAGCTTTGCTTCTTATGTTGTGGGAGGGCGGGTGGGACTGGGCATGCCATGCTTGACTCGCTCGAGCTGGCTAGCTTGACTCCTACTCCTACTCCTCCTCCTCCTCCTTCTCCTCCATCCTCCTCTATCCTCGCCTTCCTCCATCCCCCTCCTCCTCCCTCTTCCCCTTCCTCCTCCTCCTCCTCCTCCTCCTCCTCCTCCTCCTCCTCCTCCTACACCTCCTCTGAGATCTGGGCGCTGCAGTTTTTCACGCTGGGCGAACTCGCCTGGCTTCGGGCCCCAGGGTCGTTGCAGATCGCTTCGGCTCGGAAAAAGCAGCAGGAACATCGGGTCTGGGGTTCTGGCCGTTTTTGTCTTGCGATGCTGCAAGTATTTCGCGACGTCGGATCTCAGGGTCCCTCGTCCTCTCGTCCTCTTCTCTTCCTCCCCCCTCCTCTCGTCGTCATCCTCTCGCCCTTCCTCCCATCGTCCTCCCCCTCGTCCTCTTCCCTCTTCCTCTGCCTGCAGGACTTGGGGCGGGTGTGTGTATGGTTTCCTTCCTTCTGCTCCAGGGCACTGTGATTTGCACCAACGGCAGCGGAGGAGAGCAATCACACGATCCACGATATCGAAGATGCGGATGGGGATGGTCCAAGCTGCAGCGACATGGATAATAATGGCATACAGAGGCAGCGCAGTACGGACCACTCCCAGGGAAACGGCAAACCAACAACAGGGCCGAACTATGGGCAACTCCACAGGCGCTTCGATGCTCATATGGACGGCTACATAAATGAACGGATTCAGAGGTGGCCATCCGAGGATGGCAGCGAGGCCACCACGTATACAGTGCGCGGCGACGTGCGAACTAGCTTCTGCCTGCTCGCGAGTATGAAATATTGCACATGCACAGTCTAGAATTGTTGGTGACATCTATGAATCTATATATATGTGTGTACACACATATATATATATATATGTATTCGGAGCTCCGCGTGGATTTCTCGGATCCTCGCCGGCCCCCCTGGCGGCGCCTCTGACGCCGGCCTTGGCGAGAAGGGGTTCCATTGCGGACCAAAGAAATCCGCTCGGTGGAAGTCCGCGCGAGAGGTGGTTCAAAACGACCACTCCGCTGCAGTCGACCTGCCTGGAGAACGTCCCTCGCAGCTTCCTCAACACCGCACAGTCAACACCTTCATGCAGACTCTGCCCCCCGTAAGCTTTCGAGGCTTGAGCCCATCACATCTTGGCCGCTTGTTCAGAGACTCCCTTCCACAGAAAGAAAGAAAGGACATCACGCCGCTCAACTCGGAGGGTCGGATCAGGTAACTTCCCAAGCTAGGGTTCCAATGGGCTCCCATTGAGCTCCAAGACGCGCATGATGACCGACGCGTAGGAGCTCGAACATGATGCCACCGATGGACATTGGGAATCCTTCGAAGATTCTCAACCACTTGGGGCCATATCCTCTTCACACGGCTAATCTGACGGGGTCGAGGGATTTAAGTGTACGGTTCCATTCCCATAGGTGTTTACAGCGTATCTTTCATGCCTGATCATCTGACATAGCGTGTGCAGGAGCCAGAAGGTTCAGTCGTGCAGCAACCACCATATTACCGGCCCGAGGTTTTAGCAGCTTGAGCTCGCAACCGACGCATGTGTGCGGGTGCGTGCCAAGGACATGCTTTTTGCACCGTCTTTTGATGTCAAGAGCTTGCGCGCACGAGGGTTAGCATGGGCGAAGACCGTGAATTTCTGTGACCGACGCGTGGATTCCTCCTTCCGTTAACCTATGTTCCACATCGTCCTCCTCCTCCCCGCCATAGCCCCGACTCCCAGATCCTTGACAGTGTCAACGTAGCGTGATGGGCAAGTTTGCCACCACCACTACCATATGTAGGACGAGGGAGAAAGGAGGATCAAGAGGGCCTCCTCCTCCAACTCTTCCTCTTCCTCCTCCCTTTCCTACCTATGGTAGTGGTGGTGGTGGTGGACAATGGGCCCATGGTAGCGGGACGTGCAACTCATCACACAGGGCTTGACCAGGGCGACCATGTTCGTAGACGAAGCGGCACCACACGGGTTCCACTAAAGTGTCCAGCCACGACGCTTCAGCGAGTTTCACTCTCACGAGCAGTTGCCATCAGCTCGGACCACATATCTTGCACTGCACCTTGAACGCGCTGAGCGGGATCATCCACACATGCTGGTATGTGGTAGTTTTCTTGTTCGTTGTTTTGCCGATCGGTTCGGGCCCTCGCACCCTCCTCCCTCCCCCCGCATGGAGTAGTTCCTCGCTGTTTTTGGCGCCCATTTCAAGCAGGTGGAGTTTCCCCCACTGGATATCATGTTGCAAACAGTCGCGCTAAGCAGAGGTCCAGAGCCAGAACCCCCCCTCCCCCTCTTCTTCCCAATGTTTAAACGCCGAACAAGAACACGTTTATTATTGTACCTCTCGGATTGGACCCCTCGGGACGCAGTAGTGGGCCGCCTCCCAGATGTCATATAGATAGCAGGTAGTCCAAGGCAGAGATTGGGAGCACCCAGTTAGGACATATTGGTCTGCCTGCCTCACCCCCGACACCACCTGATGTGCCTGTTTTCCACCATCACCACCATAAGTTGGAGGGGGAGGAGGAGGAGGAGGAGGAGGAGGAGGAGGATGAGAAGGAGGAGGAGGAGGAGGACCCCCTCCCCCTCCAACTTCTGGTGGTGGTGGTGGTGGAAAACATGCCCATCAACATCAGGGACTGGACCTCGAGGAGTCTGGGGATGAGGAGGCCCAGGTAGAGGAGCAGGCAGGTGTAGTCGATAGCCTGAGCAAAGTGCATGAACTTTCTTGGGTCGATGGTATCGAAATACTTCTCCTTATCCCAATGCCCCGACGCCGATACAAAAACCATCCTCACGAGCACACTTCGTGAACAACCTCCCGGAGCATGACGGCTCTCAGGGCCGACGCGTTTCGCACAGCCTCGTCCCAACAGGCGACGTGGGAGCCGGTTCACTCTTGGATGTTGTCCTTTCGGATGTGGGTTTACATGCGGTACAGGGCAGGGCATTCAGCAATGGGTCTCTCAGACGTCGCGGTCTCGGGCAAACAGGCGACCAGACAAAGGGTATACGTGTTGGAGGAGCTCGAGGGCATACCTAGTGCCATGAGGAATGGTGGCCAGGTGGTCGAGGGCATCGGCAGGGAACCGCAGGAGGAGGAGGAGGAGGAGGAGGAGAAGGAGGAGGAGGAGGAGGAGGAGGAGGGGGAGGGGGAGGAGGAGGAGGAGCAGGAGGAGGACGAGGATGAGGACGAGGAGGAGGACGAGGAGGAGGACGAGGACGAGGACGAGGACGAGGACGAGGAGGAGGAGGAGGAGGAGGAGGAGGAGGAGGAGGGTGGCCCCGCCCCTCCACTCCTCCTTCCGTCTATACCGCACCCCCATCGTCGCGGTGCACTGCCTGGCGGGCGCGCACCGGGCCGGCACGACCGGGGTGATCTGCCTGATGCACTTCGCGGGCCTCAGTGCCCGGGAGGCGGCGGCGGGCCCCAGAAGCGGACGTCAAGCAGTGGCGAAGCGTCTTGGCTCGCCTATAGCCCCACCAAACAATGTTCTAAGAACCTTTTGTGGTTCCCAGGAAATGATCTTAGAACATTTCTGGTTGAGACTGCCTTGGTTTAACACATCGGGTTCATGTTCTAAGAACATTGTTCTTGTTCTTAGAACATTTATGTGTTCTAAGAACAAGTCGTGGTATGACTATAAGAATGCCGGGACGGTCGGTCCCTGCTCCAGGACGACCAGGGGAGGGTCGAGGTCACGTCGAAGTCGGGCCTGTCCCTATACAGGAGGAGTACTCAAAATAGGTCCCAAACATAGTCAAAGGGACCACTGTTCTCCTGTGCTTGAGTATTTTTGATTATGTTTTTTTTGTTTTTTTGCAATTTCTTCCACAATCCGCCTGTAGGAGGACATGCCCGACCTAAGGTTACGTAGAGTATCGAGGCTGCTTTGCCTCTTCGGCCGACCACTCCGCCACAGCTGGGTTTCCATCGAACCGCTGGCCAGAACGCACCCCTGGAGATGCCATGGGGGGGATTTTTGGAAGGGGAACGGGAGGAGGAGGAGGAGGAGGAGGAGGAGGAGGAGGAGGAGGAGGAGGAGGGAGGGAGGAGAGGAGAGGGGGGGGGCGGAGGAGGAACAGGAGGAGGAGGAGCTTGTGGCGCTCCGCGCTGATTTCTTGGCTCCGCGCTGGGGCCCCCTGGGGGCGCCTCTGGCGCCGCCCCTGGCGCGCTCCGCGCGCCAGCGAGGTGGCTCCAGCGCAGATCCAAGAAGTCCGCGCAGAGCGCCACAAGTTTGTGTTTCTGGCATGATCATGATTTGTATCATTATTGTTGTTATTATTAGTATCATCATTATGATTGTTCTTATCATTATTATCATTATCATTATTATTATTATCATTATTATTGTCATTATTATTATTATTCTTCTTCTTATTATTCTTCTTATTATTACTATTATCATTATCCTTATTATCATTATCAGTATCGTTCGTAGTATCGTTACTGTTATTGCTAATATTAGTTTATTATTATTCTTACGCTTACAATCCTTATAGTTTTCTTCTTCTACTTCTGAATCTGAGGTTCACTAGAGGAGCTGCGCTCCTCCCGGATGGTTTCGACCGCCCCCCGCGACGGATCGTCGGTGCGACCATGGGGTTCACCAGGGAGGGGCAGGAGCGTAGCTCCTCTGGCTGAGGCCGGTCGGTCCGCCTGCCCCGCTACACGATCCTGCTGGGGGGGGGGCGCCTCCTCCTCCTTCTCTTCCTCCTCCTCCTCCTCCTCCTCCTCCTTCCCCATCCTCCTCCTCCTCCTCCTCCTCCTCCTCATCCTCCTCTTGTTTCTCCTCCTCCTCCTCCTCCTCCTCTCCTCCTCCTCTCTGTTTCTCTCCTCCTCCCGCCCCCTTCCCCCCCCTCTTCCTCTTCCTCCCCTCCTCCTCCTCCCCTCCTCCTCCTCCTCCTTCTCCTCCTCCTCCTCCTCCTCCACCTCCTCCTTCTTCTCCTCCTCCTCCTCCTCCTCCTCCTCCTCGCTCCCCCTCCCCATCCCCTCCTCCCTCTCTACCCTCCCCTCCCCCTCCTCCTCCTCCTCCTCCTCCTCCTCCTCCTCCTCCTCCTCCTCCCTCCTCCTCCTCCTCCTCCTCCTTCCTCCTCCTACCTCCTCCTCCCTCCTCTCCTCCCCTCCTCCTCCTCCTCCCTCCTCCCTCCTCCTCCTCCTCCTCCTCCTCCCTCCTCCCCCCCTCCTCATCCTCTATCCTCCCTACCTCCCCCTCCTCGTCCTCCTCCTCCTCCTTCTCCTCTTCCTTCTCCTCCTCCTCCTCCTCCTCCTCCTCCTCATCCTTCTCTTCCTCCTCCTCCTTTCTCTCATCCTCCTCCTCCTCCTCTTGCTCCTCCTCCTCCGCCTCCTCCTACTCCTCATTCTCCTCCTACTCCCCCTCCTGGCCTGTGGGAGTTCGGGCCACCTGCCACGGAGGCGGTGCCCATCGCCAAGAGGTGCAGGCCCATCATCGACCCCATCCTGGGGGCCGGGACGTCTCGCGCGGACGAGGGGAGAACTAGGGACCAGCATGAGGAGGAGGTGGAGGAGGAGGAGGAGGAGGAGGCGAGGGAGGATCGATGTTTCCAGGCCGAGGCTTCTGGAAGTGCCTGGGCTTTTCGCCGCCACGGCTGGATACCCTGCGATTTTGTTGCCACATCCCGCAGCAGGTCTGGGGATCGATCTCACAGAGAGGAGGTCGGCAACGCGCAGAGGGGGTAGGGGGAGGGGGGAAGGCTTCTTCGAAACACCTCTGCTTCTTAGAAGGCGCGGGCCTTTTCTGCAGATGTAAGGCTGGCGCCTTCTAAGAAGCAGCCTGCTTCTAAGAAGCCTTCCCCCCTCCCCCATACCCCCACTGCGCGCCGCCAATGAGGAAGAGGAGAACCAGAGTAAGCCTACACGAATCGACGACGCTGCAGTGCGGCCCCCCGTGCCAGGTCCCCTCTCCGTATATGAGTCCCGACAGGTCTGAATTGTCTTTCGATAGTTCCGGGAGAAGTGTTCCGTTGGAAGACGAGCGCAAGATTGCGTCGTGCAGTTTTCAGGCGAAAGCGGAGCTGCCCGCACGCTTCGATCTGTCGGGCGGCGACGAGGTCTGTTAATGTCGTCCAAGGAAGAGTCCAGCGCGAGCCCTCTTTTAAACAAAAAACACGATCCCAATCCGAGCATTCCCCTCCAATCTCAAGTGCCTGGTCATCTGGGGAAATCTCGAGCGAGTGCCCCGATGCGAAAAACATCCGAAGTTCATCCGTGTAGCTGTTGCAGGCTTTCTGAAACAGCTGCCTGGCTTCTGTTTGCACGTGTGTGTGTGTGTGTGCTTGTAACAGCTGGCAGCTTTTAAAACGAACCTGCGCGGCGCTAAGGCAAGAGCCAAGTTTTGAAAACGACCCCACATCCATCTCCATCCGTGTAGCTTCGGAGTCATCAGCAGGGAGGCGAAGGCACAGGCGAAACGCCCGTCCCCGCCCTGCCGAGACGTCCTGGTGGTCGGGCGAGCAGGAGTCAGCTACAGGGGGGCCCTGGAGGCCCGGACCCCCTCGCCTGGCTATTCGACAGACCGCTGGGGAGGGTGCTGGCCTTAAGGCTGGCAGCTCCCACTGCAGGAGGAATCTTCAAGACTTGGAACATGGTCTGGTGACGATCGGCCGTGCTGTTTTGACGGATTGGGTTTTGGTGTTTGTCGACTCTGTTCCGTGTGTCTTGCAAGATCCGCCTGCAGGAGGACGTGCACGACCTAATGCTGGCCAGACATTCGAGGGGGGACCTGGCCGTGGCGACGCAAAGCCTCCAGGAGAGGCGGAGGGAGCGAGGGAGGGGCGGCAGAGACCTCTGCCCGCGGAAGGGGCGAGGAGGAGAGGGGGGGAGGGAGCTGGGACATGAGAGGAGCAGGAGGAGCAGCGAAAGGAAACCGGGGACCGAGCACAGCGCTGTTCGAATTTGCTGTTGTTTTCCTTCGGTCGTTCGCTGTTGTTCCGTTGTGGTTCGTTTCGGTCTCGTGTTCGTTTGGCACCGGTTTCGTTCTGAGCGTTCGTTTTTAACGCTCGGCTGCGTTTCGTGTTTCGTTCTAAGCGCCAACGCTTTTTCGCCATCGTTGTCCTCGGTCGCTGAAGGAAACAGTTGCGGGTGCAAGAGTGCCTGACGACACCGAGTAAAGAAAAGACCCTTTCAGCTCAGCCGCCGTTGCTGGTCGGCCTTGCTCGGGACTTGGGGGGTGAGCCCAATTCTAGTTCGTTGCACAGACCCGACCTGCAAGGTGGAGGGAAGAGAGAGGAGGGGGGGATTGGAGGAGAGAGGAGGAGGATGAGGCGGAGGAGGAGGATGAGGAAAGGGAGGAGGAGGGTTCAAAAGGAGGATGATGGATGGGGCGGAGGGTGCAGGAGGAGGAGGAGGAGGAGGAGGAGGAGGAGGAGGAGGAGTAAGGCTGGCTGATTACGGGTTGCCGCGGTGCAGGAGCCTGCGCCGTGGATGAGGGAGGAGGGCGAGATTGCGAGGAGTCGTCAGAATGGGAGGGACACCGAAACGTCCTAATCATAACGTTTGGAGGTCTGCGCGGATTCTTTGGATCGGCCCGGGGAGACCCCCACCCACCCCTCCTTGGCGCCGGAGGCGCGCCAGGGGAGCCCAGCGCCGAGCCAAGGAGATCTCGCGGACCTCCGCAAGTTGATGTCCATGTCCTGTGTCGTTTCGCGTTTCTCTGGCAGACGTCCCCTCCTCCTTTTCCTCCCTCCCATCCTCCCAACCTCCCTCCCTTCCTCCCACCCTCCCTCCTCCTCCCGGTCCTCCTTCTCCCTGTCTCGGGATCTTGGACAAGAGTGTCACAAGGATAGGACCCCCCCCCCTGAGCCGAGTACTGAGAGAAAGAGGAGTGAGTGAGCGACGCCATTCGCGAAGCGTGTTCGAAGGCCAGATTCTTGACGCTTCGCGTATCCCCTCCAGTGCAGCGTGCACTTGGCGCCCTTCCACCCGCTGGGTCTGGGCTGAAGCATCTCGGTGTGGAAGTTTCTTGGCAACATGCTCCACACTTTGGATGTCGTTCTGGCGTCGCGGCTCGTTGCCGCCGTCGGGATCCCGCTGGACTTACGTCTCCAGTCGGTCTGTGCTACCCGTCAGGCTTTGGATCTACGTCCTCGGGAACGTTCCGCTCGGTCGCATCTGGACTTTGGGAACGCCTCTCGCGCCATTTTGGCTGCGCTTGGTCTCCTCGGTGCCTACCTCAGGCCCGTTGGACGCACCGCTGCATGCCCGTTCAGGGGCTGTCTCTGGTTCCTGGATTGCATCGGCTCCGCCGCCCTGGACGCTGTCGTGAGCCGCCTGATCCGCGGCCCCGCGCGCGTTAGGTAATTTAGTCGCGGCCGCGGCCCGCCCGCGACCTCCCGCCGCTGGCGCTTCCGCCTTTTGTTTTTTTGTTTTTTGTTTATTTTCTTCCTCCCCCTCCAGAATTATCTGCCATCCCGTGCGCTGTGCCCCAGCCTCGTTCACACCGCCCTGTGGACTTTTCCTTGCGGGCCGCGAATCAAAAAAGTATCCCCTCCAGTTTCCCCTCAGTCTCCGTCCCTTCAGCCTTCCACCTGCCGTTGGGCCGCTGCGTAAGGCCTCGGCCAGCGCGTAGCTGTTGCCTCGCGCGTCGCCTCTGCTTTAATTTTTGTCGCGCTTCCTCTGCCTAATTAGTCTGTGCGTAGCCGGCTTCGACCTGACTCGCCGCAGGGCGCGCTCGCCCGCGGCCGCTGACTAAAAAAGTATTCCCTCCAGCCCCCGCAGCCCGGGTCGACCCTTGACGCCGCCTGCGCCTTCGCTTGCGGCTGCGACAAAAAGATCCCCTCCAGCCAGTCCAGAAGCGAGGCCCAGGGGAGCCGCCCTGATTAGAGGAGAGGGGGATCACACAGAGGGGCCAAAAGTTGGACAAATTCGGCGTACACCAAGGGGGGAGGAAGGAGGGAGGAGTGAGTGAGTGACGCCAGTCGCGGAGCGTGTTCGAAGGCCAGACTATCCCCCCCCTTCTCGAGCCTTCCTTGCCCGACTTCGACCCTTCGGCCACTGGCCCGGGAGGGTTGTTTGAACTAAGTACTCGGTTCCGGGGAGGGGGGGCGTATCCTTGCGACAATATTGTCCAAGACCCCGAGAGAGGGAGGAGGAGGAGGAGGAGGAGGGCCGCAAGGAGGAGGAGGGAAGGAGGGAGGGAGGGACGGAGGGAGGGAGGAAAACAGTGAATGGTGGCCATTGGCGCTTCACGGCTGAAGGTTTTGAAGGTCTGAAGGTCTGAGTTGTGGAGGTACGTTAGCACCCCTCCCTACGGCCGTTTTCGTTGACCGGGGGACCGTACGGAGAGCTTCGGTCCCCTCCAGCGCCAATGACGGCTTCATGTATTGGTGTATTGATGGGAGTGGGTCCATGGCAGCTCCTATGATGGTAGCTGCCGAGGAGTGGCGCCAATGATGGTCTCCACAGGAGGGGCAAAGGCGTATGATGGCCCTCGCCAAAGGAGGGGAGGGAATGGAGGGCGATGTCCGGGATCGTCTGGCCGTCCGTGATGCGTCCTGATCCTGAGGCGGGAGGTCTTGAAAGGTGGGAGCAAACCAAACAAAGGCATATACAGCTTCGACTCCGAATTGAGTAGGCCCTGCGCACTAGGTATCCCAAGGGGGGATAACGAGTGCGCGCGCTCATGCTTTGGTGCCAGTTGTTTGCGCTCGTTGGGGCGGATGGCACATGTCCCCCCAGGGGAAAACCAAGGGCCCCAGGGACACCCGCGCCTCGCCGAGAGCATGACCGTGGAGGAGGAGAAGGAGGAGGAGGAGGACGAGGAGGAGGAGGAGGAGGAGGAGGAGGAGGAGGAGCAGAGGAGTGAACCGTCCGAGGAGTTGAGGAGGAAGAGAAACAGGAGGAGGAGGAGCAGGAGGAGGAGGAGGAGGAGGAGGACGAGGAGGAGGAGAACGAGGACGAGGAGGCGGACGAGGAGGAGGAGGAGGAGGAGGAGGAGGAGGAGGAGGAGGAGGGGTGGGAGGAAAATGCAGGAGGAGGGAGGAGGAGGAGGAGCAGGAAGAGGAAGGAGGAAGGAAGAGGAGGGAGGAAAAGGAGGAGGAGGAGGCGCCCCTGAAGCTGTTTCCCCAGGCCCCCGACGTCGTGGTTTTGTTCATCACGTCGTCCCCCAGAGGTCTGGACCTCTTCCCCGGGACAGGTTTATCCTCCCGAGTCTTTCCGTTGACGGTCCCCAGGCCCGGTAAAAGGCCTCCCTGAGGCCGACAATGGCGAAAACCCTCCCGTCGGGGGCCTCGGTTTCCCCCGGGTGGCCAGAGCTCCCGGCCCCCGACGTCGGCGACTTCCCCCAGCTGCTGATGAAGCTCGAGCGGGGCTGGCGGGCGTCCGGACGGGCGGGCCCGCCTGGCAGGGGCCTCGCGCCCGCCGCCTCTGCGGCGGGCGCCGGCCCTGTCCAGGATCCTCTGCGGGGCTGGGCACGGGTGTGTCTCCTCCCTCCCTCGCTCCCCCTCTTCCTCATCCTCCCTCCCTCCCTCTGTCCCTCCCTCCCTCCCTCCTTCCCGCCTCCCCTCCGTTGCCATTTCGGGTCAAGTCATTTTGGCTCAAGCTCCACTGTTGCCCCCCCCCCGTTGCTGGATTTCGATTCGCAGCCGAGGGCTTCGGCTCAAAGTCCCCCGTGGTTTTCAGCGAACCTTGTGCGGGGCATCATGTGAGCTTTCACAGGAGCATCACTTCAAGGTTTTTTCACGCAGGGGTTTAGTCGGCCATGTCCTTCTACCTGGTGAAGATGCAAGAGTAGTCAAAGCGTATTAAACTAATGATTTCCCGTTTTTTCTCTTCGACCAGTGTTGGATATGGTTGAGTATGTTTTCTTTGTCTTCCAGAAGCCGCCTGTAGGAGGACGTACCCGACCTAGCGCCAGCACTGGCTTTGCGAACCCTCGGGTGGGCTGGGAACCATGGCGCCGCGAGGATGGCGGCGCGAGGCCTGGTTCTGTCGGTTCGGCACTCAGGAGTCAGGGGGGCCGTGGGTCAATTCGGGCTGGAAGATGTACTGCAGCGGCTTTGCAGCGGCATGCGCAACGGGTCGTGATTCCTCCGCACATGCCGCCCGAGAAACCCAGCGCACATGTCGATCGCTCCCGTGGTGGTGGCGGCGGAGGCGCAGACCAAGCCGAGATGGCGATGCCCCAGGCGGGCTTGGCCAAGCTGCGCAAGCGCGTCCGCAGTCAGGAGTCTACTACTGCTGCTGGCGCTGGTGGCAATGGCAACGCCGGGGCTGCATGTGCCGACCAGCAGCAACTTCGGTCGTGGGAACTTGTCGACGACGACGGCATCGACAAATCCGACGACGAGGACACCGAGTTCGCCATCCAGCTGGAAGCGCCGAGGCCGTGTACGCTGCCGTCAAAGACAAGAAATGCTTGGAGGACCGTGCCAAGCAGCTGGCAGAGGAGCGCCGCACCATCATGGACAAGCGACGGGCCCGCCAGCCTCTATTTACCCAGTTGCGACAGTTCTCGGCGAAGCTGGGCATCGAGAGGGGTAAGATGGAGAAAACGACCAAGCAGGTCGTGCCCAAGCGTGAGCAGACACAGCGTGTGCAGAAGGAGCTGGAGGCCAGCGAAAAGCGACTGGCCGAGCAGGGCGCAGTCATCGCCCAGCTCGAGCTCCAGCTGTAGGAGCTCAGTTGAACGCGGAGGAAAGCAAGCAAGGCTATCCAGGCGACCAGCTGGGGTTGCTGGTGCTGCTGTTGCTGCTGCTGGCACGGCTTCGCTGGGCGTGGCGGTGGTGGGCGAGCTATTCGCGGCCCTTGGGGCGGGGGCGGAGCTGGCCGCGAAGATCGAGGCCGGCCCCAAGCTCGAGAAGCTCGCCGAAGTCTCCCCGCCCGCTACCGCGCCCGCGGCGAAGCCCGCCGGCGATGGGCAGCGTCCGAGAGCGAAGCGGCCCAGGATGGACGCGGGCGCCGCCTCCGCTGACGAGATCGAGACCGCGCCGGGGAAGATGGCAGCCACGGCCCCCCGCTGCGAGGGGCGCCGCGAGGACCGCCGGGGGGCCCCCCTGCCCAGGCAGCTTCGCCCACGCAGCCGCCGCCGGGCCCCCCCGGGCAGGGCTGCGAGACGGCGGATTATTGCCGAGACAAGAGCGAAGGTGAAAGGATTCACCGCTACGTTTCACGCCCCCCCAGCAGGGCCGCTCGGGGGGCGCGCCGCCAGCAATTTCGAACAGCCGATTTTCGCGATCCAGGGGCGCCGCGGCTGCGTGCCCAGACTGGGGAAGCTGCAGAAGTCCGCCGCCGACCTCGGCGTCGCGGCTCGCGGGCCCTGCGGCGGCCACGGGCAATCGGGGCGGCGCCTCGGGCGGGGCCGCGGCCCTGGCACTGACGTCTCACTCGCCGCGGCGCCGCGCTGCGACGCGGCCGCGGCGCCCCGGGCGGGCGCGCGCTGCCCGCCCGCATTGATGCGCCAGGAACGGCCTCGCCATCATCAGCGCGCGTCGGGCGTCAGGGGCTGACCTCGGCGAGGAGAACTTGGAACTGCTCAGCGCGCGTCAACGCTGCTTCGACCCGATCGCGGCGCCGGGAGTCGACTGGATCTGCCTCGGCGACTTCGACGTGGGGGTGGAGCCGCCAGCGCCAGGCTGGCGCGGCCCAGTGCATGCGCTGCTGCTTCGAGGCAGCCGACGGCATCGCGATCGATTGTGCTTGGGCCGGCCCCGACCTCGCTGGGCATGAGGCTCGATGGGCCAGCCGCCGCGCAGCGACGCGGCCCCGTCTCCGAGACCAGCGACCCCCGCGCGTCCAGTTGCACAAAAGTTGTTTGTCAAACCCTTGCAGGCCTCGTGCTGTGATTTCCAGTCTTTCCATCGCGCCCAATGTCCATTGTGGCGCGTGGGCCGGTAACTCGTAGTTCCTGCCGGGGCGGGCGTGGAGCCGCGCATCAGGCATTAAAATCATTGTATAAGCCCTCGCACGTGGCTGGTCTAGCTCCGACTATAGCAGATTCGCGCATAGACAACAATCAGCCTCCATGAACCAGCCCTTGAATCATAACTTCAAATTTAGGATGAAAGCCAGGGGGCGCTGCTGGGGTGAAACGGGCGAGCCAAATGTCCAAGGGTCGCAGAGCGCTCGGGAGTCCGGAGTGCCGGACACGCGTGGCGTAATAGATATAGGGATCCACCAGTCATGCAGCATTGCCTCATTATGTATTCGATAGAAAGAATGAGCGATTCACCCTTCGGGTTCCTCGTTTTTCAAGCACCACTATTATCTATGGCATTCTCAAAGTTCTCCATGTCTCCAGCTGATCGCCCCCTCCAGGGCCGCCGGGGGCTTGGAGGGGCCATGGCCGCTGAAGGGCATCGCAGCAAACCATCGTATTACGCGACTGCAGCAGATCAAGCGTGACTCAACATATCAAATACATATATAAAAGGACCAGGGGCCACACATAAGTACCTATGTGCTTTGCAGTTTACAACAAGCATCCCATAAGAAAACATAACCACGCATGAGAAAAAACAACTGATAGCGAGCATTGCACATCCATTCCGTAGCCGTCTTAGTTCATAGAGGGGGCACATCTCGTTGGATTGCATCCACACTTCTTTCTAGGAGGGATGGCGGCAAACACAAGCGGCATATACATGGAATCAGCTTGCAAGTATACCTTTGGCGCGAACAGCATTGCACCAACGTGATGGACGCGTGCGTGCGGGAAGCAGAGTGCACGCCGCAGCTGTGGTTAAATACATAGGCGATGTCACACATATGACAAGAACTGATGGGCCAATGCGTCAGCAGTATGGCCGGTGGAAAAATATTCGCCCACCTGTGCAGCTTCTGCGGTTTAAGATTCTGGCCGTCTCTCCGTTGGAAAGTCCCCAACCGCTGCGGGAGTTCAGCGACAGGAAGTGTCGAGGATGTGCAACATAAATGGAGATGCGGTAACCTCAACGTCTGCATGTAAAAAGGGAATCGACGATTGGCCCCACAGATTTCTTTAAGTAGCGTTGCGATTGCCATCTCCACATGCAGTTTTATGTGCAAAGACAGTGTGGACTGATCTCCTTTTGCCGCATGATGCAACGCAGAGGAATGTCAAATACTTGCGACTTCGGCTTCAGTTGTTGGGATTGGAACCGCCTCCTCCTCCTGCGCCGGCGCCTCAGCCTGCCGGCAACGGAATGATCGCATTGACACCAGGGGTGCTTTGTCGGAATTCTGATCAGTTCCGGGCCGCGCCCCAACACTCCGGCCCTGCCGCTGACATGGGCGCAGAAGAATACAAATCATTGGAAGAATCATTCATTGTCTCGGATATTGTTGCGCTGCAGCTCAGCCCAGCAGAGATTCACCAGCAGATGGTTGGATGGGCGAAGGGTGACCGTGCACAGGTTGGACATGCTGCGCTGGGCAAAACCAAGCACATTATTAAGGCATTCCTGTTGAGCAACTGGCTGAAAGATTCAGGGATGTTACGCAATTCCATCATGTACGCGGTCAGTCTTGCACTACAGCTGGCCCTGGTGGCATGCGTTATAAGGGGTAGGTTGAGGCGGATCAGAAGCTCACAATCAATAAATGCACTGTCCCCCGATGGAGGGTGATGTCGGACGGCATGCTATTACTATATGGCAGGGACCTTGAAGACGAGATCTCTGGCGGTCAAGGATGCAATCGTTTTTCCCATGGCGGACTCGTCAATGCAGCGTGGGAGAGATTTTCAGTTGGTCCGAGTTAGATCTACCCCAAGTGTCAAGGCGCCCGATATGTGGACAATCGCTCGGCGCATGATCCTAACGCGGCGCCAACCGATCGACCTCATCAATGTCAATGATGACAAGGGCGCCAACAGTTCGGAAACCAAATGGGTGGATGATTTGAGACGCGTTTTCCGTGCCAGAACATTTTCCGCCGATTACCTTGGGTTCAGGCAGGACAACGTTGAGCTAAAAACTTTCTGCTGTAGCATATGCTATGTGGTTGTTCTTAGACAAAACAGTGCAGTTGTTCAAACGCTATCTGGATGATATTCCCGTCCGGGCGTCAGACTTCGGAGTCGACGTCAGTTTGTCGATGATGTCGCCAGTGGAAGTGTGGGTGTATCCCCACGGGTGTTCCCAGATGATGAGGTGCCAGCTCCAGTCTTCCTCATTGTCCTCCCCTTCATCCTTTCGACGCCTCGTTTCGTCCTTCTCGTCCTCCGCCTTCGTCATTGTCGTTCCATCCTCCAGGACTCGGGATTCGGAGTGGTTGTTCCTCCTCCTCTTGGACTTCTTGGACTGAGAACCCTATATGATTATAGAGGTTCGAGTTTCCTGGGGGTTGTTCGACTTCGTGCGCTCCCAAATTTTGGCTCCGAACGTATCCCCGAGGCCTTCGCGTCGAGAACAAACTCACGACGACGACCCCGAGGACGAGAGGCTCTCTGCCACCTGCTGCCTCTGAAGCCCTTGCCGTGCCCCCGGGCCGTCAATGAGATAACAAATGAGAAGGCCGCCCTGCGAGAGGCGGTCCACGATGGGGCATTGCGAACTAATCACGGACTTCGGGGGCCCAGGCAACATGTCTTGGCGCCTTCGAGGCAAATCGCCGGTGCCCCCCAACTGGTGTCACCTTTTGTGCACGACGTGGTCTCGATGTGGATTCGGCACGGACTTAGCGTGGATTCGACACGGGTTCGGTGTTGGTTCGACGCGGTTTCGAAGTGGATCGGGGCGCGACGGGACAGCGACAATGTCTTTTGAAGATGAAGCATCAGAAACAGACGGCGCGGACGGAGAAGGATGAACGAGGAGGAAGAGGAGGAGGGAAGAGGAGGATGAGGACGAGGGCGAGAAAGGGGAAGAGGAAGAGGAAGGAGAGGCAGGAGGTCCATTTAAAGGTCATGGCGCATCAACGATAATGCGAGAGCGGCATGTTAAAAATCAGCCGCCCTCCATCCGTGAAACTGCTGCAACGTTTCAGGAGGACTACGCGCGCCGCTAG
>CAUYUJ010020560.1:0-2500 GCA_963575745.1 Prorocentrum cordatum | reverse complement strand
AGGAGGAGGAGCGGGGAGGAGGAGGAGCGGCAGGGAGGAGGAAGG
This sequence comes from Prorocentrum cordatum, assembly GCA_963575745.1. Lineage (NCBI taxonomy): Eukaryota > Dinophyceae > Prorocentrales > Prorocentraceae > Prorocentrum > Prorocentrum cordatum. Next base: position 2,455 of record CAUYUJ010020560.1, on the reverse strand, counting down.
AGGAGGCGGCGGAGGAGGAGGAGGAGGAGGAGCGCGGAGGAGGAGGAGCGCGGAGGAGACGGCGGAGTGGCCCCTCCCCCGGGCACAGGAGCCGCCGAGGCTGTGAGAGCGCCTCGCGGGCGGCCGCGGCAAACGCCGCCCTCCCGCGCGGGCCTCCGCGCGCGCCGCCGGGGCCCCCGCCGGGCCGTCCCGCGCAGGGGGCGCTGCTCTTTAGGCAGTGGCGAGGCGTCTTGGCTTGCCGATAGCCCCGAATCATCAGGGGTAACTCGGGTCAGGGCTAACTCGGGTTCGTTTTTTCGGGAACCCGAACCCGAGTTGCCCCGGGCCCGAGTTACCCCGGATAACTCGGGCGTCCAGAGCCCCACATCAGCAGGGGTAACTCGGGTCAGGGTTAACTCGGGTTCGTGTTTCGGGAATCCGAACCCGAGTTGCCCCGGGCCCGAGTTGCCCCGGATAACTCGGGCGTCCAGAGCCCCACATCATCAGGGGTAACTCGGGTCAGGGCTAATTCGGGTTCCTTTGTTTCGGGAATCCAAGCCCGAGTTACCCCGGACCCGAGTTACCCCGGATAACTCGGGCGCCCAATATAGGCCCACGAAAGAGTATTCTAAGAACCTTTGGTGGTCTGCAGCACATGTTCTAAGAACATGTCTGGCTGAGACTGCCTTGTTTTGACCCCTCTGGCTTATGTTATAAGAATTTTGTTTGTGTTGGAACATATGTGGGTCCTAAGAAAATTTCGTGGTAGACCTATAGGACTGCCAGGACGGTCGGTCCCTGCTCAAGCTTGGGGGCAACGTTCGTGGGGGGATGCTCTTTCATCAGGTGCCGACCATCCCGGCATTCCCATAGTCCAGGCCTCCTGGATGGGGTCCGAGCAGATGGGGTCGGAGGATCGCGCCGCATCGGCGATGCGGCTCGATATGGGGCCCCATGTTCTCACGACGATGTCGCGGATGCATCGCCGACGTCGCCGATGCATCGCCGATACATCGGCGATGCGACGAGATCATCCGACCCCATCTATTCGGTCCTAATCTAGGAGGCCTCTATGTAGGCATACCATGGCATGTTCCCAGACCCCACAGATGGCTCCAATAATAATAGTAATGTGTTCGGGACATAGACCCGATGTGTTATAGCAAGACAGTATCAGCCAGACACGTTCAATGAATACTTCGTGCAGACCACAAAGATTATTAGGACATTCTTTGGTGAGCCTATAGGCAAGCCAGAACGTTTCGCCACTGCTCGAGTTGGGTAGCAAATCATGGGAACACTGTGTCCTCGCAATGATGTCTTCAGAGTGCACGAGCTTGGATGAGCTTCTGGTAGTCGAGGATCGCGCCACTCTGGAGTCGAATAGTTCCGATCGTCTGGTATTTCGCGTCGACCAGCGTCGATCAGCGCCGATGAGCGTCGACTAGCGCCGACTAGCGCCGACTAGCGCCGCCGATTCGCAAGAGCCAACACGATGGTGTGGGGGCGCTCGCATGCGTTGCCACCGAAGGTTTTCGGGCGTGTCTTTGCTGCTTCCGGCGGCCTTCAGGCCTTGGGAGACCTTGCGGCAGCCCATATGGCCCGCCCCGCCCAGGGCCGTACGGCTTCGCAGTCGGGGGCCAGTCGCCGACCGAGGCAACGCCGAGGCAGGCTCGGTGGTTCCCTCCCTGATCTCGAGAAAGAGCAAAAACGCCATGAACATACACTGTTGGCGCTCCGCGCGGGTTTCTCGGATCCGCGCTGGGCCCCCCTTGGCGGCGCCTCCGGCGCCGCCGCTGGCGCGCTCCGCGCGCCATGGAGGGGCGCCCGGCGCAGATCATGCTTGCGGCGTTGTTTCTTCTAATCATTCTTGCGAGGACCTCCCAGGAGTTGCTTCCAGTACTCCTTGTGGCCCTTCTTGCAGACACACCCTGGCGCCGTGAACAAAAGAGCTCCCGAGGGTTTTTACCTAACAGCGAAGACTGATAGGTTTCTAGTGGGGTCAAAAGAGAGCAGCAGATGACTCCACAGGGGGGTCTGGGCGGGTGCCGGACAGGGTGCCGCAGAAGTCGTTTTAAGCCAACAGTTACACACTTCGTGCTCTTCGACCTCCAGAACTCCACTCCCGGGCCACATTCTGAATGCCCGGAGCCAACTGTAGGCCACTTCGTGCTCTTCGACTTCCCAGAACTCCATTCCCGGGCCACATTTTGAATGCCCGGAGCCAACTGTAGGCCACTTCGTGGTCTTCGAGTCCCCAGAACTCCATTCCCGGGCCACATTTTGAATGCCCGGAGCCAACTGTAGGCCACTTCGTGCTCTTCGACTTCCCAGAACTCCATTCCCGGGGCACATTTTGAATGCCCGGAGCCAACTGTAGGCCACTTCGTGGTCTTCGAGTCCCCAGAACTCCATTCCCGGGCCACATTTTGAATGCCCGGAGCCAACTGTAGGCCACTTCGTGCTCTTCGAGTTC
>CAUYUJ010020559.1:146005-153505 GCA_963575745.1 Prorocentrum cordatum | reverse complement strand
CACACACACACACACACACACGTACGCACGTCTACGCACTCGCGTCATGCATAAACCTCTGCGTGCGCCCAGGCACACACACACACACGATATATGCATACGCCTGTGCACATGCACGCATGCACGCGCGCGCACGTCCAAATACATCCGGCGCACACGTCCGCGCCACTTTTCACTGCATGTGGTGGGCTGCTCGAGAGTGGCCTAGTCAGCTCCAACATGTACATCTGGGGGTGCGGGTCGACAACAACATATCGGCGGACGTCAAGGGTTCTATCACGTGTTTGGCCCGTGCTGGGCCTCCACAGGCTTCCAGGGATCTCGGTGGGATCCTGGTGACCTGATCCTCCCTGCCGCAAGCGCGGGCAACAGGGACGACGAACAAGAAACAGCACTGTGCTCCAGGCCTTTCCTGGGCGACACTGCGCTGCAACAAAACTGCGCCTGGGACTTCGGGGAGAGGGGGAGGCGGGATTCAAACTTACCATTTTTTCGTCGAAAATCCCCCTGTAGGGGGACACGCCCGACATAAACTTACCAGCCGCTGCCGCCTCCGAGGGTCCACACTCTCCGACGCTTTGCGGCCGCTCGTGGGCCTCCGCGGTGTTTTCTCCAGAGGAGCTGCCGTCGCCGCCTCTCGTCGCCATCGACGCGGTGGCCGCCGGGGGAGGGGGAGATGGAGATAGGGGAGACACAGGGGTTAGGGGAACAACAAGTGGCATAAACATAAAAACTCGGAGGTCCGCGCGGATTTCTCGGATCGGCGCTGGGGCCCCCCCGGCGGCGCCTCCGGCGCCGCCCCTGGCGCGCTCCGCGCGCCAGGGAGGGGGGTCCAGCGCTGATCCGAGAAATCCGCGCGGACCTCCGAGTTTTTATGTTTATGTCACTTTTTGTTCCCCTAGGGGTGGAGGGGGGCAGGATGGGGGCGTGGCAAGGAATGGGGGGGGGGGTAGAGGAAAGGGCGCGGAAGGGGGGGCGGGAGGTGGAGCGGGCAGGGATAACGGGGGCGGAGGGCATGAGGGAGATGGGGAGGGAGGCGTCTCGTCTCCCCCTTCCACATTCTCCCTCCCCCCCCTCCTCCTTCTCCTCTTCCCACCTCCTCCTACTTTCCTCTTTCTCCCTCCAGCCCCTGCTCCTTTCTCCCCGGAGGCGCGCGACTTCACGAGGTCGAGAGAGCACTCGCCCCCAGGGTCGCCTGCCTTCTGCAGGATCTCGGCGCACTCTGCGCTCCACCTTTTTTTTGTGTGCCGACGCTGTGGGAGTCCGCCTCACCCTTTTCTTCATGAGTCACGTGCCTGGCTTGGCGAAGCCAGGCGGGCCATGCCAGCTATACACATGTAACCTAGCTACAATTGAAAACCGTACCACTGCCATATCAACTCACACACTGGGAGACGAGCCTGAATCTGCGAGGCCCACACCTCAACAGAGAAGTCTCGCTCGCAGTGCCGGCGATACCGAAAAAACATGCGTGCCAAGAAAATACGCCGATCCCGCGACAGGGCAGGATGCAAGCTGCGACATTCATAACCTTACACCTCTGTGAGTTCCAGGTCTCCATGGAAACCACCAAACATTCGGCCAAGCAGGTGCTCCGTATCACTGCACCTGCCAGTGGGAGGACGCGGGGGAGAACAGAGGGGGATGTTCAAGACGAGCGAGGAGGCAAGAACACGCCGCACGGCGCAGGCTTGCAGGACCAGGGATTCCCCGGATGGGGCTGCCTCTGCGTCGGCCCGGAGAACGAGGAGCGAAAGGCTGCGGGGCGAGGAGGACTCCAAACGAGCTCGGACAGCGCTCGGCTTGTACGCCCAGGGTCTCCGGGAGAACTGCCGCTCCATCGGCCAGGCTGCACTTGGATGCGGCGCTGGGGCCGCGCATGGCCGTGGTTGAGAATTTCACAGCTGCACGCGGCCAGCCCATGGAGCCACGAAGTGCAGCCCAATTCGGAAAATTTGGAAAATCAAGAGGCCGCGCGCCCGGGACGGGATGCTCAGGGATGCTCAGGAATGCTGTGGCGGGTCGGCAGCAGCCGCCCCCGCCGTCGGATGAGCACACGCGTGTCAGGCCCCGGTGCGAGCGAGAGCGGAGTTCTCGTCGTCGTCCTCGCCGTCGCTCGTCTTGGCGGGGCTGATGGGCTCCTTCTCCCTCTCCTTGGTGGCGCCGCCGCCGTGGCCGCCAGCACCGCCAGAGACCACGTTGTAGGCTGCGAAGGCGATGATGTTGATGATGGCCGAGACGACCATGATGGCGCCGTACGGCGCCTGTGGCAGGTGGTCGATGCCGACCAGCAGGGCGAGCGGAACGGTGGCGGCCTTGTTGAAGTTGCCCGCGAACGCGACGTGGGTGGCCGACAGGTGCTGCACGATGCTGAACTGCAGAATGTTGTACACCAGCGAGGCCAGGGCGGAGCTGGCGCCGAACACGAAGGTGGACTTGCTGTGCTCCCAGACCTGGCCCACGACCCAGGCGTCGTTCGTGTAGCCGACCCCGTCCCAGTGCTTTACGGGGTGCTGCAACAAGAACATGAAGGGGAGGAGGATGATCGCGGCGGGGATGGAGTTATAGACCACGGTGTTGAACCCGTCCAATTTCACAGACGTCTTCAGGATCCCGGCGAGTGCCAGGTTCACGCTCCCCGAGAATAGGGACACCACGCAGTACATCACGCCTACCACGGTCTTCGCAGACTCGCCGGTTGCCCCCTTCTTGTGGGATTCCCCCTCGGCCTCGGCAGCAATCTTGGCCCAGACGCACACGCACATCATCGCAGCGCCTAGCATCATCAACCCGATCTCGATGGCCTTGCAGGGCTTCCCCTCTCCTGTCGTGTACTTCGTGAGGAGCCACTGCGCGAGGAAAGTCGAGAGGGGGAGACACGAGCGGATGATCAGATTCAGCGTCAGGGGGATGAGCGACATGGACATGTTGTTCAGGGCGATGTTCATCGTGAAGCTAGCCGAGAAGCACAGCACCGCGATGACCTCGTTCTGGGAGGTCAGCTTCTTGATCTCGATCTCTTTGTCTCCCAATTTGTTGAAGCCGAGCGCCTTCGCGGGGAGGAAGAGCAACCAGAAGATGACGAACCCACCGAATTGCTGTATCCCGGTAACGAAGAACGAGGCCTGGAAACCCATCCAAGCACACGAGTCACTCGCACTCAGCTCTGCACAGTACTTCGCTGGCGCTGGATCGAGGACGGTGGCGGTCGAAAAGACGGCCTTCATGTACATGTTCATTCCAGTTTGAGCGCCGAAGAAGATAAGCAGGAGGCCCGGCGTCATCAGCTGAGGGAACTTCTTTAGCATGCAGAGGCAAGCACCACCTACAATGCAAATGGCGGAGATGCCGAGTTCCTTCACCAACTTGAGGTCATCTCCGCCGCCGGAGACGTGCTGATGGCTTGTGATGTGAGAAGCCTCGAAGGAGATCAAGTGGCTGATAGCAGATGCGGAAACCGCCATGGCCGTCGCTGCTTAGTTGCTGCTACCCCCCAGAGCGCAGGCTGGGAATTGGCGTAATCAGCCCCTTAACCAGATCAACTTGAGCCAAGATGCCTACGGCACTCTGCGGCCCGCCTCTCTGCCTCCTCCTACCCCCCCCGCCTCCAACGCCTCCTCGTCTCCCTTCCAAACCGCAGGCTCCCTCCCCGAATTTTCCCCTCCATCCTGTCGCACCCACGGGCGTGCGAACGGGGCGAGACCTCCTCACCATCTATGACCCCGAAACTTGACATGTAGAACAGCTTCACGGATGCAGGGCGGGCCGTTTGCAGCAGGTGGCTCTCGCCCGAGCGCCGCGAGCATCATGGCGTCCAGCACAGAGGAACCCATTGCCAGCAACATTGCCGCCGCAGACTGGGCGTCCTTCCGAACCTCCCTCCTCCTCAATGCGATCCAGAACCGGTCCAGGCAATACACCGCACTGTAAACCGTAGCCAGATCAGGCACGGCGGAATGCACGTGCACATGCAACGCAAGCGAAGCAAAACAACACTACACTGCCACGTAGTTCAAAACAGCGCAAAGAACCGACGAACCAGAGGAGTTGTGTTAACCCAGAGACTTCAGACACACGGCGCCCATAGAAGATCCGGAGAAAGACCCAAGAGGACCTGGGGGAGGCTCACAAGGAGCCCCGAGGAAATTCCAAGAAGACTCAAGGGAAGGCTCCGAAAAGGGCTCCGGAGAGGGCTCCGAGAGAGAGGCGCAGGGCCCGGGGGTAGTCAAAACGAAATCGCGCGAGAGCGGTCTAGCGTGAATTTGACTTGACTCGTCTTGCGGCCCTCTTGGGGCCCTCTTGGAGCCCCCCAGTGCCGTCTCGGAGAGCCCCGAGCCCTGCGGATCCTTCCAGGGCCTTCCTGCAAACCTCACAAACTCCCCTGAGGCCCTCAGAACCTGCAAAAACTTTAGCATTCACGCGTGCACATGCGCACATACACGCGAGCATCCACGCACACACACACACACACGCACACACACACACACACTTTTAGCGATCGCGGCCTCGCGCGCAGCGTCGGGGCGGAGATAGTTACCGAACGGGTGGGCGCGCGTTCGCGGCGGGCCGCTCAGAACGTGCGGAAGTCCATATTGGACCAACTGTACCCTGCGCATACCCTGGCGTGGGCAACGATAGTCCATGTCGGATCAACTGTGCCGTGCGCATATCTTGGCGTGGGCAACGATGGTGCAGCGGGTGGAGGGGCAATGCCCGAGCCAAATAGGGGCACAGTACGTCGGACGACGGAAAGGGGGCAAGGACGGCCGAGGCCAAGATGGCAGCACGCAGCTGCAAGAGGCGGCAAGCGAGAAGGCCAGCCAGTGCGAGGCCGTGCGCGACAGCGTGGGCGCCATTGTGAACATCCACGCGCACACACATGCACCTTCACACTCACACTCACATTCACATTCGCGCTCACACACTCGCACTCGCATTCACATTCACTTCGCACATTCTCACATTCACGGTCACATTCACATGCACACTCGCACCCTCACTCACAGACAAACACACACAAACACACACACACACACACACGTACGCACGTCTACGCACTCGCGTCATGCATAAACCTCTGCGTGCGCCCAGGCACACACACGATATATGCATACGCCTGTGCACATGCACGCATGCACGCGCGCGCACGTCCAAATACATCCGGCGCACACGTCCGCGCCACTTTTCACTGCATGTGGTGGGCTGCTCGAGAGTGGCCTAGTCAGCTCCAACATGTACATCTGGGGGTGCGGGTCGACAACAACATATCGGCGGACGTCAAGGGTTCTATCACGTGTTTGGCCCGTGCTGGGCCTCCACAGGCTTCCAGGGATCTCGGTGGGATCCCGGTGACCTGATCCTCCCTGCCGCAAGCGCGGGCAACAGGGACGACGAACAAGAAACAGCACTGTGCTCCAGGCCTTTCCTGGGCGACACTGCGCTGCAACAAAACTGCGCCTGGGACTTCGGGGAGAGGGGGAGGCGGGATTCAAACTTACCATTTTTTCGTCGAAAATCCCCCTGTAGGGGGACACGCCCGACATAAACTTACCAGCCGCTGCCGCCTCCGAGGGTCCACACTCTCCGACGCTTTGCGGCCGCTCGTGGGCCTCCGCGGTGTTTTCTCCAGAGGAGCTGCCGTCGCCGCCTCTCGTCGCCATCGACGCGGTGGCCGCCGGGGGAGGGGGAGATGGAGATAGGGGAGACACAGGGGTTAGGGGAACAACAAGTGGCATAAACATAAAAACTCGGAGGTCCGCGCGGATTTCTCGGATCGGCGCTGGGGCCCCCCCGGCGGCGCCTCCGGCGCCGCCCCTGGCGCGCTCCGCGCGCCAGGGAGGGGGGTCCAGCGCTGATCCGAGAAATCCGCGCGGACCTCCGAGTTTTTATGTTTATGTCACTTTTTGTTCCCCTAGGGGTGGAGGGGGGCAGGATGGGGGCGTGGCAAGGAATGGGGGGGGGGGTAGAGGAAAGGGCGCGGAAGGGGGGGCGGGAGGTGGAGCGGGCAGGGATAACGGGGGCGGAGGGCATGAGGGAGATGGGGAGGGAGGCGTCTCGTCTCCCCCTTCCACATTCTCCCTCCCCCCCCTCCTCCTTCTCCTCTTCCCACCTCCTCCTACTTTCCTCTTTCTCCCTCCAGACCCTGCTCCTTTCTCCCCGGAGGCGCGCGACTTCACGAGGTCGAGAGAGCACTCGCCCCCAGGGTCGCCTGCCTTCTGCAGGATCTCGGCGCACTCTGCGCTCCACCTTTTTTTTGTGTGCCGACGCTGTGGGAGTCCGCCTCACCCTTTTCTTCATGAGTCACGTGCCTGGCTTGGCGAAGCCAGGCGGGCCATGCCAGCTATACACATGTAACCTAGCTACAAATGAAAACCGTACCACTGCCATATCGACTCACACACTGGGAGACGAGCCTGAATCTGCGAGGCCCACACCTCAACAGAGAAGTCTCGCTCGCAGTGCCGGCGATACCGAAAAAACATGCGTGCCAAGAAAATACGCCGATCCCGCGACAGGGCAGGATGCAAGCTGCGACATTCATAACCTTACACCTCTGTGAGTTCCAGGTCTCCATGGAAACCACCAAACATTCGGCCAAGCAGGTGCTCCGTATCACTGCACCTGCCAGTGGGAGGACGCGGGGGAGAACAGAGGGGGATGTTCAAGACGAGCGAGGAGGCAAGAACACGCCGCACGGCGCAGGCTTGCACGACCAAGGATTCCCCGGATGGGGCTGCCTCTGCGTCGGCCCGGAGAACGAGGAGCGCAGGTTGCGGGGCGAGGAGGACTCCAAACGAGCTCGGACAGCGCTCGGCTTGTACGCCCAGGGTCTCCGGGAGAACTGCCGCTGCATCGGCCAGGCTGCACTTGGATGCGGCGCTGGGGCCGCGCATGGCCGCAGTTGAGAACTTCACAGCTGCACGCGGCCAGCCCACAGAGCCACGAAGTGCAGCCCAATTCAGAAAATTTGGAAAATCAAGAGGCCGCGCGCCCGGGACGGGATGCTCAGGAATGCTGTGGCCGGTCGGCAGCAGCCGCCCCCGCCGTCGGATGAGCACACGCGTGTCAGGCCCCGGTGCGAGCGAGAGCGGAGTTCTCGTCGTCGTCCTCGCCGTCGCTCGTCTTGGCGGGGCTGATGGGCTCCTTCTCCCTCTCCTTGGTGGCGCCGCCGCCGTGGCCGCCAGCACCGCCAGAGACCACGTTGTAGGCTGCGAAGGCGATGATGTTGATGATGGCCGAGACGACCATGATGGCGCCGTACGGCGCCTGTGGCAGGTGGTCGATGCCGACCAGCAGGGCGAGCGGAACGGTGGCGGCCTTGTTGAAGTTGCCCGCGAACGCGACGTGGGTGGCCGACAGGTGCTGCACGATGCTGAACTGCAGGATGTTGTACACCAGCGAGGCCAGGGCGGAGCTGGCGCCGAACACGAAGGTGGACTTGCTGTGCTCCCAGACCTGGCCCACGACCCAGGCGTCGTTCGTGTAGCCGACCCCGTCCCA
>CAUYUJ010020559.1:116005-141005 GCA_963575745.1 Prorocentrum cordatum | reverse complement strand
TTGTCGAGGGCATTTGTCATGCCATTGTTTTGGCATTTGTTTTTTAACCAAGACTTTCACTCGACAAATTCCTTCCAGGATGCTCATCGAGGGCCCCTGCCGGGCAGAAGCGCACGCGTCCGAGCGGCGCCACGTCGGTCTCCCTCGCCCAGGTCACCTGGCCTGCCGCGTCGCGCCCCGCGGGGCGCGGCGCGCGGCTCTCTGTCTCTCACTCTCTCTCTTTCTCTCTCTCGCTCTTTGCGCCCTCGCCCCGCCTTCTGGAGGAGGAGTGTCGGATGTAGCCCAGCGGCCACGGCCGCGAAGAGCGCGCGAAGCACAGTCATCCTCGCGCCGCTGGGGGGTGGCCTGGTTCCCCTTCTCGGCGATCCCGGACGGAGCACGTTGGACGACTTGGGCGGAGGAGGAGGAGGAGGAGGAGGAGGAGGAGGAGGAGGACGAGGAGGAGGAGGACTGCTTGCCATCTCGAGACGTTCCCGTGGACACCGCGCCTCCGCGCACGGAGGTTGTGTGCTCCACGCTGTGGTGTCGACACTGACGCTGATGAAGCATGATGTCGATGACAATGCTAAGGGGGCCTGGGACATACAAATAAATAGAAACAAATAACAGGATGCCCCGTATTTGCCAATATTTTCTGGGTTTTCGTCTTCCCCACAAATTCCAATAATTTCAAATATTTTCCTGGGAATCGACGATTCATTGTCAGTGTGTTTTTTCCCCTCCTGAACTGATGCTGATGAAGCATGATGTCGATGACAATGCGGACGATCAAGACGAGGACTTGTGCCTCCGATGCTGCTCTCTGCGTTGTGCTGAATCTGCAGCCGCAGAACTCTCGACCCTTTCCCCGGAACCGAATTCCATGCTCTGGTTCATTGAACGACGTGTCCGTACCTACGCCCGGTGAGGGAGCCAGGCCCCCCGAAATCGGCAGCCCACCGTGACCCCCCCATCGTGAACTGTGTGCAGCTGTTCACGGTGCTCTGCCGCCAGGATGTCATTTCTCATCCAGCGCAGCAGGTGAGCTTCGAATGCCGTCGCAGCGGGAGAGCACTCATATAATAACGGGGCATCTGTGATTTAAGACACATGAGTCTGAACATGGTAAACGTGGCATCTGCTGCCCCAGTGTCCAGTCATGCTTCACTACACAAATGCCCCAAATGACACACTGTACAAGAGAGAACTCTAAGAAACGTGCAGGACTTATCACACGCTGCGTGGTGGGCTTTTGGCAACTCTTTGTGCTGGCCTCTGTCCGCTCAGGTGCATAAGAGTGGCTGGCCCGGCTGCCTGCCCGGTCAGGGCTATATCATATATCATTGCCCAGCTTGGACTTGGACTGGCAGGGCCAGCGGAAAAAAAAACAACCGATGTCTGGACACGGGCCGAAACATTTGGGAGCGCGCACGTGTGACATTTTGGAGGTCCGCGCGCACTTCTTGGATCGGCGACTGCCTGCGCTCCGTCGCGCGCGGGCCGCGCCAGGGGGGGGGGCGCGCCGCAGGCGCCGATCCAAGCAACTTAGGCGCGGACCTCCGACCATTGCTGTTTGTGCAGCGTCTCCTCGTCGGCAGACGACACGGCATGACCGGCAAGAGTCGGGCCAGACTGGCAGGGCGCTGCTGCTCGAAGTACCCCTGGCCCAAGGTGCCCCCAGCTTTAGGGCGACGAAATCTATACATATCCACTGCTCCCTGGCCAGGCCCATCCTCAACCCGGCAGCGGTGTATACGCCACACCCTCCTGGCTTGGCCAGGAGGGCGCATACACAGCTCCTGGGTTCAAGATGGGCATGGTCAGGGAGCAGTGGATATGTATAGATTTCGTCGCCCGAAGCTTTTCGCTCCATGTTGGAGCCCCTGGGGCCATCTGGGCCTCGTGATGGGGGTGCTCTGGAGGCCGTCTTGGGGCCGCCCAAGGGATCCTGGGGGGCGCCTTGGCCCGGGGGCACTGCGAGCAACGCCCGAAGACTGGGCGGGGAGCGAGTCGGGCACGGTCCGACCACCTTGACAGCCAGCGCGCGCTCGCCGGCCGGGGGCGGCGGCGGGCCACATGGGGACGGACCGTGCCAAAAAGGGCGGAATCCAGGGGCGGCCCAGCGCGGTGCGTGGGTCCCAAAAAAAGATTCGCGCCAGGCGTAGCCACACCAGAGCGGCACAGGCCTGCCTCATCCACGACGCCGCCTCACGCGGGGCGGACGCCGACGCGCCTGTGCTGACCCTCGCTTCGGGGGGCTTCTCCCCCCACCGCCGAGCCCAGCTATGTCACCACGAGCTGCGCGCTCTGGCTGGCTCGTCAAGCGACGGCCCAGGGCGGTTTGACAGAACGCCGCCCTGCGACTGGCCCCGCTGCCTCGCTCTCTGGATTGAAGCGATATACTGCTGATAACAACTGGTCGCGGCGCCCACCACCACAAACCGGCCGCCGTCGGCCATCGCCGCACCCTCGGGCGTGCGGTCCAGCGCCGCGAAGTGCTGCTTGACCTGCATCCTCACTGCTTTGCAGGGCCGCTCCCTGCGCTTCCTCATCGCGTGCGGCAAGTGGCAGAACTGGCATCCACGCCCGCTCACGCAGCCCTTCGTCGACGCGTGGTGGCGGCACGGCACGCACGCGCCCGCGGCGTGTTGCTCCTCCGTGCGGTCCACTCGATCTGCCGCCTGGCGCCCAGCGACCTCACGCTCTTGCCCAGAAGGAGAGCTGCCGGGTGCCAAATCGGAACATCCACTGCTGCTGTACCGGCCGTCCTCGCTGAACACCACCCCAGAGCGGCCATCAGCGGCGACCGAGACCAAGCCCTGGAGCGGCTCGTGATCAGGGGCATGCGAGATGCAGCCATCGACGTGCGCTGGGCATCCCACGGCTGATATCCCAATGTCACCTTCGCTCCTGCTACGCCTGAGCCCAGACATGTCGTCCACCACCTCCAAGAAGGAGTTCTTGACGACCAGCATCGATCCGCCAGCCTGGCGGACGCTTTGCGGCCTGACATCGAAGGCGCTGTACATGAGTACGATCGTGTGCCGCGCTCCCGCCAAGGGTGACGTGCGGCAGACTGCTTCGGGAGGCCACTCACCTCTCCGGCTTTGGCAAACATGGCTGCGAATTCCCCGGAGCCGTTCTTTGATCTCGGACTGCTTTTTGACAGTCCCAGGGCCCTAAAATGATCCCAAGGGGCTGAACACAACGACATAACGCTGCTTTATTTCTTCAGTGGGTCCAAACTCGACCCCCGGACCTGTCGTGGGGCGCTTTCAAGCCAGAATTTTCAAGCAGCATCCAGCCATGGCCACGAGAAGCCCCCCAGGGGTCAGGAATCATGCAAGCACCTCCATCCTGGATCCATCCTCGATCGCCATCGGAGCCCATGCGATCCTGCCATCGCCGCCCGAATCGCCTCCCTGGACCCTCGACCCTCGATCGCCATCGGAGCTCATGCGATCCTGCCATCGCCGCTCGAATCGACCCTGGAGATTCGACCATGTCGTCCTCGGCGTCCCCATCGCCACCCTGGATCTGGCGGTGCGTCGACGGGGGGGGAAGTGACAGGGGGCAGGTCTTCTCAGAAGGCGGCGAGCCTTCTGAGAAGCCCTGCGGTCTTCTGGAGCCCTTTTCTCGCCATCGCTCGGACGTCCATTCCCTTGCATTTTTTGGTTTCGCGCGTGTCTTTTTGTTCACAAGGTGAACAAGTCTGCTCCTCGATGGTCCGAACAAGTGTGATAAAACAACAACACTTGTGTTACATCACATATCACTTTATTATGTCTATCACACTCGTATGTTATCACACTTGCTCGTCTACCGCACTCGTTCGGATGCCTTGCCTACCGCACTTGTGTTGGTACCCCACTGCTCTGTGATCACAGTCTTCGAACCACACTTTCCTATGCAAAAACAAAAAACGCAGTTCCTTTCATCGCACCTGCTTTGTTACCACCCCTGCCGAGCTCGAGGCGCTCCTCGCACGGCCGGAGGCCTCCTGTGCCTCCCCGGACAGCCCGCCCCCCCTCTCCGAGGGCTCCCACCTTCGCGCTCCGCGCGGCGCGAGAGCGCGAAGCGCGACCAACTCCGTGCCCTCGCGCCGCCTCCCAAGGGAGAAGGGGGAGGACGAGGAGGCATCGCAGCCGAAGGCGCGAAGCGCGAATTAACCTCGCGCCCTCGAAGGCGCCCCTCGCCCTCCCCGCCGCGGCCTCCCCCCTCCGCGGCAGGGCACGCCCCCGATCGCGACCCCTCCCCCCGCGGCTCTCCCCCCGATCGCGCCCTTCTCGGGGCGGCCGCCGCTGGCGTCGGTCGCCGCCGCTGGGGATCCCCCCGCCCTGGGCGCCCTCGGGCAGGAGCGCGCCTCTCGGCAACGGCCCCCTGTCCCCGGGGGGGGGGGTAGCCCAAGGGGGGGGGCGCGGAAGGGGGGGGGGGGAGTGCGCGTTGTCCCCTGGGGCCGTGGGGGCGGCCCGAGGAGGAGGAGGAGGAGGAGGAGGAGGAGAGGAGGAGGAGGAGGAGGAGGAGAGAGGAGGAGGAGGAGGAGGAGGAGGAGGAGATGAAGAGGAGGAGGAGGAGGAGGCGGAGGATGAGGAGGAGGATGGGGAGGAGGAGGTCAGGAGGAGGAGGAGGAGAGGAGGAGGAGGAGGAGGAGGAGGAGAAGGAGGAGGAAAAGGAGGAGGAGGAGGAGGAGGAGGAGGAGGAGGAGGAGAGGAGGGAAATATGTCAGGAGGAGGAGGGGGAGGAGGAGCAGGAGGAGGAGGTCAGGAGGAGGAAGAGGTCAGGAGGAGGAGGAGGAGGGAGGAGGGAGGGGGGAAGACAGGGGGGGGCAGATGAATCTGAAGGGGCCCAGGCACACGCACACAAATAAATGGATCCAAATAACAGGGTTCCCCACATTTCCCAACATTTTCTGGGTTCTCGTCTTCCCCCCCCCGCTTCCAATGTTTTCCCGTGCGTTCCGGGGAATCGATGATTCACTGTGTCTGTGCGTTTTTGCCCCTCCTGAATGGCATGGGAGGGGAAGATAGGTGCCCTTCTCGGGCTCCAGAGGCCCCCTCTTGGGACCCTGCAGGGGGGCTTTCTTCTGCAGCCCTCGCTGCTCTCCCCCCAGTTATCGCCGCCCCCCGAGGAGGAGGAGGGGGAGGAGGAGGAGGAGGAGGAGGAGGAGGAGGGGGAGGAGGAGGAGGAGGAGGAGGAGGAGGAGGAGGAGGAGGAGGAGGAGGAGGAGGAGAGGAGGAGAGGAGAAGGAGGGGAGGAGGAGGAGAAGGGGGTGGAGGAGGAGGAGGAGGAGGAAGAGGAGGAGGAGGAGGAGGAGGAGGGGGAGGGGGAGGAGGAGGAGGAGGAGGAGAGGAGAGGAGGAGGAGGAGGAGGAGGAGGAGGAGGAGGAGGAGGAGGAGGAGGAGGAGGAGGAGAAAGATGAGGAGGAGGAGGAGGGGGAGGAGGAGGAGGAGAAGGGGGTGGAGGAGGAGGAGGAGGCGGAACGTGCACCAGAAGAGTTCGCTCCCTCAGCCCCGCTACGCGGCGGGCGGTGGGCGCCGGCCTGCCTCCACGAGGGTCTCAGGCAACGCTCTCGAAGTAGGCGATGATGACATAGAACCCGCTGAAGAGCACGCAGCGACGACGGAGCGGAAGGCCTGGTCGATCCTCCGCGGAGTGCCGCCTTGCTCAGGGACGGTAGGGGGCGAGTGGCCCTCAAGCCCCCACGGTCCCGCATCGCCGCCGAGGCGGGGAGATGCGGGCCCGCCGCCCCTGAGATGGAACGAAGGCGAAGACGGAGAGGAGGCCCTTGCAGGACAGCGCCTCGGACGACGAGGCGAGCTCGAAGAAGACGGGCTGGACGATCGTGTCGATGACGAAGAGGAAGACGTAGAGGAGGTGGCGGCTTGTGGTCTGGCCTCAACGACCGCAGCGCTGAGTGCGGCCCGAGACATGAGCCGTCGTGAAGGTCCGCGCAGTGGAAACCTTGATGCCAGTCTCGTAGCTTCCACCAGCTCACTTGCCGCCATATAGTCAGAAAGCTCGATTCTCTTGTGGCTCATCAGTCGGTAGTGGTGGTACATCGTGATGATACTTGCAACAGAAGACCCACGGAACCCCAGACGGTGGGCTGGGCACCTTGGGAGGTCGCACCTTAGCGCCAAGGCAGCAAAATGGTGGCATCTCGAACAGTTGATCACATAGTGGCAAACTGTGTCTGGTTGATTTGGACATCCGTAGATACATGGTGTCATCCGTTGCATGCGTCGGTTAGTGATGCATCCTCCAAGGTAAGTGCGTAGTGTAGGCAGATCATCGCCCATGACTTCGGTATCTTGAGGAGCTGCTGTCGGACGCGGGCGAAGTCGATGTCTGTGATTCCGTAGCGCGCGAAAAGCCGACGCCTCAAAAGTTCAATCAACCGAGGCGGGCAGACAGCTCGTGGCAGGACCGCGGCAAAGATCGCTTGCCACTTGATCCTGGGGGGGGGGGGGCGGAGCATCAGGGATTGGTGGCTGCTGGACTGTCCGACTGAGAGGCCCTGGGAGAGGGTCATTCTGAAATAGCATCTGGACTGAACTCGGGATAGTTGACCCACCAGATTGCCAAACCTCAAGAGCAGCAGTGTCGCCGCGGGCTAGTCTGATGTCAGATGGGAAGCCGTTGGCCGCATCCTCCAGGAAGCACGCAAAGGGGGCCGACTTCCAAAAAGAAGGAGCCATAACCGAATATGCCCACAAGTCGGCAGTATCATAGGAAACAAGAAGATCTCTATGTGCTTGAAGACGGCTGCACCAGGATGTACACGTCACAAGCGCAGTTCTCATACGTGCCGCAGCCGTAAGGATGAAAGTCGAAGTGAACTCAGGCGTGCCACTAGATGTTGCTGCTCCTGCACCGCCGCCCATTCGAGGGGGACGGGTTGGGCAACATAACTCAGCACGGGGAGAGCGCGCTCACGGTATAGTCTGTCGAGAAGTTCGGTAGGGGCACCTTGGCGACTGAGGTCAACAGTACGAGTCGCGTGCTTGTCCAGCGGCCCACTCCACTGGTCAGCAATAGTCGCCGAAGGTCCGATCTGGAATCCCAGATCTGTGCTCTGAGTGGCAAACGTGAAATGCGTCCACATGGTGTCAGCAGCAAGGAGTTGATCCCGCACCTCGGCGCCTGCATCAGGGCAAGACGGATGGCGTGGAGGAGTCACGATTCATTTCTTATGTTTGAGGTGCAGCTCGGCGAACGCTGCCGCGAGCCGAAATATTCTGGCGAGCCGACGATGGGCGCGATTCCTGAAGATGACGGCCCCCAGATCGTCAGCACACGACCGTGTAACACCCAAACGCTTGCCTGCACAAACCATGGATGCTTCGATATCGAGAATGAATGGGTTGGCGGCGATTATGTAGAGCGAGCCACTGAGTGGGCATCCTTGCAAGACCCCAGACCGCATATAGAATAGGAACAACTGCGAGGCGACGGGGTAGAAGCACATAGTGCAGTAGTATCAAGCAGCAAGAGCTTTGACAAGTGGCGGAGGGAGCCGTAGATGCCGAAAACACAAGAATTGCCACGACTGGCTAACAGACGGGAAGGCCTGGGCGTAATCAAAGGTCATCGGAGAAGGCGCCGCATTCGGATGCTGTTGAGCTAGGGCGCTAGCAGCCCGCGCATAGAGGTCCAAGTCCGTGATATTGTTAAGGAAGCTTCTGTTCCTGATAAATCCATTCTGGGATTTTGCTCCTATAGCTTGTGTGACCCTATTTAGGCACCGGTTAAGGACTCCACGCGCCACCTTGTTGCTCATGTTTTTGAGGCCCAGAGGGCGTGTCTCAGAGGCCTTGCGATACACGCCACCATCATCAGGCTCATCTTGGGATCCTTTGAGAGGCTTGGGGGGAAAGACAGCGGGTAGCGCCGAAAAGGCCGAGTCCATTAGGTGCCCCATAGAGATCCAACGAAGCGCAGCTATCAAAACTCGGGGGCCCAAACCAGTGTTCCACGCAGCATAATGTAACCCGTCAGGGCCAGGAGCAGCCCACGACGCTTCCCCCAATAAGCGAGAAACACCCTCGATCATCGGGGGGGGTGAATCTCGGTGAAGTCCAGGTTGCTAGAGAAGCGCTCGACATACTGACGACCACCATTGGGGACCACAGGAGCCTTGGAGAATACAAGGGCCCAGTGCTCATTTAGGGCATCGACGCGTTGATGCTCTGAGGAGGAGGGCGCAGAGGAAGACGAGGAGGCCGAATTGTGCACGCGCAGCTCATCGGCGGCGCTCTCCTTCGCGATGCCCGCCAGAAACTTGCGTCGCAGGAGGGGTTCCATAACTGCGCCGACCTCGCAGCCGCGCGCTTCTGACCAATCAATCGAGAACGAGTGCTAGGTGACGGCGCTTGAGACAGAGCACTTTCCACCTCCCTACGGCGGGCTGCGGCTTCTTGTCTCTGCAAATGGGCGTGCAAATCATTGAACCCAGTGGGGTCAGCCAACGATAAACTAAAGCCTTGGATAATGCAGTGTTTCTGAACCCATGGAAACTGAAACCGAAGGGCGCCTGCTAACTTGTAATCTTGTCTCCGCACACATCGGGCAAGCGATCGTGCAATCATCGCTCGGGGCGTCAGCGAGGAGGGCGAGGAACGCAAGAGTGCATAACGAACAAGAGCCCCAGCAGACTGCCTGATGCGGGTGGCCATCGTCAAAATTCTGGGAGGGTCGTGCTCCAGGGGCGCAATGCCTACTAGCTCTTCAAGCTCACGAACGGCACGATCGTACAGTTTGTCTTGGTACACCCACTTTGGTAGAGGCCGCCGACGGGCCGTTTGGCCAGATCTCGAACCCCAAGAGACCACTGGAGGCGCATGATCGGAGAGGCCTTGCCGAGACAGTTCCGGAGGTTCACCTAATGCTCGAGCAGACTGGAAGGATTGACAGAGGACCCAAGGGGGAGATGCAATGACACATCGATCGGTTTTGCTCGCAGGCTGGTGCCCTCGTGCCAGTGCGTGGGCGCGTCCGAATCCAGCTCGGTCATCGTCCTGTAAATTTTACGCCAGAGACCGCCGCCAGGGCGCCCTGCCCTCGTCGAGACAGCACGGGCCGAAGATCGCCAGGAACGCGGGGCCCTGGCCGACCCAGGTGCGCCAGCCCTTGAAAGAGAACCCGAAATCGTAGAAGCTCTGCCCCTTTCAGCAACGTCCCCACGCTCAAATGCAGTAGCGCGCTCTCGATCCTCAGCGGAGAGATTGAAATCGCCAATCAGAATCACTGAAGACGTTGTTGGTGCTCGTCTGACTTCAAGGAGCTGCTCTCGGACTCGCACTTGCAGTCGGAGAAGTTGCCCCCGCTCAATCCCATGATTGTGGATATTCCAATGATACAGTGTAAACCCACTGCGCATGCATGCGATCTTGAGTAGGAACACTCGTCCAGGGACCAACACTTCAGGAGAGACTTCGATAGAATCAACCTTGAGAACTAGTGTGAGAACACCTCCTGAGCGCGGCCCCCCGCTGTGCGACACGAACGGGAGGTGAGTGATGATATCCTCCTCAGCACTGCACGCCGTTTAGACATCTTCGTAGAGTTGAAGTGGAGGAGCGCACTTGCATTCCACAATGCGAGCAGTAGTTGATCATGGCCAAATATTTTGCTACCCGCACCGCTGAACTTCACGATCGGAGAACGCCCTTCTCGCCAGAGATGCAGCTGCTTCCTTATTGAGGCCCGCATCAGCGAGAGCAGCGATACTCCATTCAACTCGTGGGACTCGAGAAGATGAACTTGGTGTGACCTTAGCCAGCAGCTCCCAAAGAGCGGACCGCCTTCGCGATCGATGGGAGTCGCGACTTCAAACTCATCTGAAATAGCACGCCGCAACTTCTTGCAATCCATCTCCGCGGCAATATCCTTGCGGTTGTCGGCCGAGACGTGCAGGGGGGTGTTCTTCGTGACAAGCTGGATGTGGAAGGACCTCCATTGCCCTGATGCAAGGCGCGGGGCAGCCTGGGCCTGCTTGCGCCGATTCTCACGAGTAGCAGGATGTGGTCCCTGGAAGACAAGCATGAACTGTTTCGCGAACTCATCGCCTTGCAACAGCACATCCTCGCCAATGGAGATGTTGGCCGCCTGGAGCCACTGCTTGACGGCACCTTCGACATTCTTGCGAGGGGCCGGTTCTGGAGCGCGCACATGCGTAATCGTCGGGTCCACCTCTCGGTCCCAGTCGGCGGAGGCGATCGGGATGTTACGTGGTTTGGCCTTCGCCAGGTCGAGCTCGCGCTCAAGATGGGCGAGCCTCTCTCCATGGCCGCGAACTTTGTCTCGACCGAGCTGACGCGCTGGGACTGCCTGTCAAAATCCTGATGTAATAAGCGAATATGTTGATTGCACTTCTCTTCGTACTGATTGAGGATAGGGCCCGTGGCCTTGACAAGAGCACACGGGAGGGTCTCGTTGAGGGTGGCCATGGCCTTCGCAGCGAACTTCTTGAGCGCCTGATCCTTGAACTCCTGCAGTGAGCTCTGGGCCCAGGGGTCGAGATGCGCAGCTGGAGGACCCGTGGGCGTCGCACAAGGGCCAACTTCTTGATCTGTGGCCTGCACACCGTCGCGACGCTCCTGCGACGGGAACGTTGCCACACCTTGGGTGTTGCCGTCCCAGTCGTCCAACATGTTGGTGTCGTCCATACCTGGCACCCGAGCCCCATACTCAACAGGTTGGGCGCGCGGACTGGCCGAGACAGCAGGGGGGGTGGACACTTCATATACTTCTGGCGCATCATCTGGAGCATGCCCAAGCCGAGGCTGACGCTGCTGACCTCGATGGTTGGGATGGGCGAGCCCGTCGTTGGAGGCAATGGAAGACAAACCAGAGCGAGGAAAAGCAGCCCTCCTCGGACGCCGTTCGCCATCTGGCTTCTTGCGGTCCCGCTTCTCCTTGGTGGAGTGCCGCACCACATGCCTGCTGCAGCTCCCATGCAGTACGGGTGTGGGAAGGGGAAAGCGGGCGGAATCTCTGCCAGACACCAAGTGTCTTGCCAGTCGCGGACTAGCGGTATCCATTTGTCTCCCGCGGGAAACAGGCATCTTGAGCCAAAATGGCTACGAAGGGGTGGAGGAGGAGGAGGAGGAGGAGGAGGAGGAGGATGAGGAGGAGGAGGAGGAGGAGGAGGGGGAGGAGGAGGAGGGGGAGGAGGAGGGGCAAGCAAGCAAGACCTGGGCAGCTGGTGTCTCTCGCTGTCTGGCTCACCACATCGGGATGAGACCTGTAGCCCTGACGATCGCTGCTGGTAAACTCAATGCGCATCTCGGGCAAGCCTGCGGGACTTTATAGCCCATCGCGGACCTGCAAAGCCCGCGTTCGCACGAAGGCACACCACACTTCACTCAACTTACTGTGGGCTGAGGCTTAGAGCGCTAGGTCCCATCGCCTCATCCTCAGGGCTGACGGGTGCGGGGGGAGGCCCCAGGGAGCTCGGGCCCACCGAAAGAAAAAACAGTGCTTCGGTCCCTTCGGACCGCTAGAAAGGTAGCTGTGTGTGCGCCTTCGTGCGTTGGGTTCGAGATTTATCGCGGCCCAGCCAAAAGATACAGAGGCCGCTCGCTCCCCGGACGTTTCTTATCGTAAGGGTGCGTTCTGACCAGGACGCAGGCGAAAACCTCCAGCGGCGAGGGCCTCCCGGGGAGGCCCACGAAAACGAAAACGAGGGAAGGGAAACGGTATCGGTATCTTTTCCGCCGTCATGCTTGTTTTCGCACTGTGGACCTCCAGAATTCTGGACGCTCCTCCCAAGACCATGGTCCCGAGAAACGCGTTTTTGACGCATGTTTTGACAACCCCAGGGCTTGGTAGGGCTCCGCCGAGGCCGGAACCAGCCAAGCATTCACCGTCGTGATTTTTCCACGACTGGAGGAAGTAGGGGTCCTGGATTCTCCGCCCTCGACCTCGATTCTCGACCCAGGGTCCTCGATCTCGTCGGGATCCTGGATCCTCGACCTCGAGTTCGATTCTCGATCCTGGAATCTGGATCCTCGATCTTCGATCCTGGATGCTCGATCCTGGCTCCTTCCTGGATTTTGGATCGTGGATTCTGAATCCTGGATTCTGGATCCTCGGCCTCGATTCTCGACCTCGCCGACCTCGTCGGGGTCATGGAGATTCTCGAACTGAGCCCATCCGCCCCCCTGACGGCGTCCCTAGCTTTCGCGTCATAACTTGGCTCTCGGGCGGCCGTTCGGAGCGATCTGGGCACCCAGACATGCTCGCGCCGTAAAACATAAATGGGGCCCTGGGACACACAAACAAATATACACAAATAAAAGGATTCCCCATATTTTCAAATCTTTTCTGGGTTTTCGTCTTCCCCCCACTGCCCATATTTTCATATATTTTCTGGAACATCGACGATTCATTGTGTCTGTGTGTTTTTTTCCCTCCTGAAAACATGCAGGACGGAAGATCTTTCCCAATTTTCGGCCCCTGGGGGCCCCCTTCACGGGCCCCGCGGCCGTCAACGAGACGACTCGAGGAGGAGAAGCTGACCGCCGGGGAACGCGTCGGGACCTCCAGGCGCCCGGTATTGAAAGACTCTGGGCGTCACATGTCTGGTGAACGTTCTCGGGGGGGGGTCTGTCTCCGGACTTCTGCTCAGTGCGACTGTTTGCAGCAGTGCGCCCTAGGGGGGACACTCCACCTGCTTGAAGCGGGCGCCGAAGACAGCCACGATCTACTCCGCCGGGGGGGGGGAGGGGGGGGGGCAGGACCCGCGCCACTCGGCAAAACAATGAATAAGAAAACGACGACCCCAATGTCTCTCAAGTGTCAGCAGCCGCCGCGGGCTCGCCGGCTGGGCTGGTCGCGCCACACGCTCGGGGCGTGACCCGTCCCCCTGAGCGGCTCGCTCCCTCCGCCTCCTCGCTCGGCCGCCTCCTCTGCCTTTCCCCCCTCCTGCATTGGGGCACAATTCGCTGCGACGGTATCCCCACTTAGGTGGCCCTCCGCCAGCGCAGTTACCCTGCCTGGCCGCCGACGCACAAACGTCTCCCCAGACCCCCGACGTAACGACTTTTTCATCACGCCGTCCCCCAGAGGTCCCGACCCTTTCCCCATGACCGGCTCTGCATCCTGAGGCGTTTTCTGACGCCCACGAGGCCCGGGGAGGGCCCCCCCGGAGGCCGAAAATGAGGACCCCCCCCCCCCGCCGCGATTTTTTTTTGTTTCTCGAGGGGCTCTGGGCCGGAGTCCGCCGCCTACCGGCGCCCCCGCGCCGCCCTGGGCGCCTGCGGCAGCGGCGCCGGCGGCGCCCAGGCGGCGGGCCCGAAGGAGAACGCCGGCGGCGCGGGCGCCACGGCGTGCTGCGAAGCGAGCCTCGGCGGTGAAGCGAGGCGCCGCGAGGACGATAGGGTCGGGCGAAAGGGGGGGATAGCAAAGGGGGGGGGTGAGAATCAGCTCACGTCGCTGACTTTTCTGGCACCTCCCGGCGCCGGAGGCGGCTATGTATCGAGGAATGGGCCCCTTGGTGAGGCCGAAACCAGCTGCATGCAGCAAATGTCGTACCCCCCCCCTTCCCCAATCCCCCCCCTTTCGTCCGGCCCGAGACGAGGGCGCGCCGCCGGTGCAGTCGGCCTTGCTTGGACAGGACGCGCGGGAGGACGCAAGACCCTTCCGAGGGCCACGCTGCCACAGAAGCGCAGGAGGCATGGGTCGCAGGACACAGGACGCGAGGGCACCCTTGCTCTGGCAGGGTCGACCTGCTCATCCGGGCCGCCTGTGAAGCTTCGGGCTGCGCACAGACAGCCCCACAGGCAGAGGCCGAGAGCTATGAAACACACCTCTTGGGCGCCCGAGTTATCCGGGGTAACTCGGGTCCGGGGTAACTCGGGTTTGGATTCCCGAAAAATAGAAACCCGAGTTAGCCCTGACCCGAGTTACCCCTGATGACTCGGGGCTCTGAACCTCCGCCCTGAGCTGCTCGAGGCGCTCGATGTCTGGGTCGTGCGGCCGACCGCGGCGCGTGGGCATGCGTCGGTTTGCGCACCGGCAGCCCCCACAGGCCGCCCTGGCTGGCCCCAGCAGGCCCCCCGAGCAGCCCAAGCTGGCCTCAACGAGGCCCCTTCCGAGCAGCCCGCGGCGATGCCACCCCTCGGGCGCCGCCTCCGGCGGGGGCGCGGCGCGCCCCGAGCTCGGGTGTCGAGGCCGCCCGTGGCCTGCTCGGAGGGCCTGCGGAGGCCAGCTGGGGCTCCTCATGGGGGCCTCGTGAGGCCCGCCAGGGCAGCCCGTGGGGGCTGCCGGAGCGCAACACACCGAAGCAATGCCACGCGCCGCGACAGGCCGCCCGAGCCAGACCTCGAGCGCCTCGAGCGATTCGAGGCGGAGGTGTTTCACGGTGTTCGGCCTCTGTCTGTGTGGACCCTTATCACAAACATGACTCGTGGTGAAGGGCCAATCCAAGGTCGGGGCTCTTCTGCCCCGGGTCAATCGAGACCCGGGTCAATCGGGCCTTGCAAGATCCTGCACATAAGCCCGGGTCAGTGCGACCCTGGCCCTGCAGGATCCTGCAGAATCCTGCAGGAGCCTGCACCCGAGCCCGGGTCAGTGCGACCCTGGCCCTGCAGGATCCTGCAAGATCGGGCGCTCTGGCTGACCCCCGTTTGCATTGACCACCCGTCTCAAGGCTCCCGACAGGGGAAAGGAACGGAACTTCCGGGGACCGCGTGTGGAAAAAGTCGAGACATGTCATGTCCGGGGTTGCGCTGCGATCGGCCGCCCAGCGGGCCAGGCTGGGGCTCGATTGGGGGCCAGGTCGATCACCGTCCTTCCGAGGCATCCTCGCGCAGGGAGCCAAAACCACGACGCGAGGATGTCTGGGGGCTGGCGCCGTGATGTGCCGCGGGAGCCTCGGCTGGGGCCTCCGCGAGGATGAGGGTGTGCCTTGAGGAGGAGGAGGAGGAGGAGGAGGAGGAGGAGGAGGAGGAGGAGGAGGAGGAGGAGGAGGAGGAGGAGGAGGGGGAGTAGCAGGAGGAGCAGGGGGAGCAGGAGGAGGAGGAGGAGGAGGAGGAGGAGGAGGAGGAGGAGGAGGAGGAGGAGCAGGAGGAGCAGGAGGGGAGGAGGAGGAGGAGGAGGAGGAGGAGGAGGAGGAGGAGGAGGAGGAGGGCGCGCCGGACATCCTCGCGCCGTGAGCGAAAATCACGACGCGATGATCTGAGATCCGCCGCGATCGGCCGCCCCACGGTTCGCGTGTGCCGAGCCCACCGCCACGCGTCCGGCTGGGCCGCCTGCCGGGCTCCACGCAAAGAGTGTCCCTGGGCACGAGCGGCCCCCTGGAACGCGCGTTGCCTGCCGATCGCTGCGTGGGGTGCCACAGCGGCGGCTGCGCTGGTAAGGCTCCAGGCTGTTGCTGGCGTCGTGGGGCCATCTGTGGGGCGTCTCGGGGGCGCCCTGGGCCGTCTTCGGGCCATCGTCGGATGCCTGGGCTTAACGTGCGCGGGGCGCTAGGCCGCTAGGCCCATCCGCCGTGGCGGCCCGCAGGGGTGCAGCCGTTCCATCGATGGAACCACACCCGAGACCCCCCCGAAGGAGCTGATTCTGCACGTTTACCGCCCTTCGCGCCCGCCAGGCCCTGGCAGTCCAGAGTCTTGGCTTGGGGGCTTGAAATGGGCATCACCACCAACACAAGGGGCTGTCTCCAACGGAGGAAGATGAGCACAGATTTGGGTGTTGGTGGTAATCTTTCGGTCGTCTAGGAAGCCCGAATCTTATCACCACCGCCGAGATCGGGATCATCATCCCCCGGTGGAGGCCAACCGCCCATGTTCGTGCTAGCGTCAACCTCTAGACCCTCGCCGGGCCAGGGCCGTCGAGCAAAGACTCGGGATGAGAACCCGGTCCTAGGGGCAGCTTCGGGCCTTCTTCTGGGAATGCCGTGCCGAAAACATCAGGACATCGCATGTCCGGGTCAGCGGCGGCTTGCGTTGGCACGGCTTCGGGTTGCGCGCAGACAGCCCCCTGGGCAGCCCTGGTTGGCCTCCACAGGCCCCGAGTAGCCCAGGGCGGTCTCAAACACCCTGGCGGCCGCCTCCAGTGGTGCCCCCTGGGCGCTCCGCTCCCCAGGGGGTTGAGGTGCTGAGGCCGCTTCGGGCTACTCGGGCGAGCCTGTTGAGGCCAGCGGGGGCTACCCAGGGGTCCTGTCCGCGGTCTCACCAACCTGCGTGACTGGATTCGGCGCTGGGCCGTTCCAGAGGATTCGGCCACCCCCGGGACGCTCCCAGCGGGGCGCACCTGCTGGAACGCCTCCTGGAGCAAGACAGCCTCCAAGAACCGACGAGTGCGTCTGAAATAGATGAGGAACCTCAGCCCCTTTACGGGTAGCCGGGTATAGCCGGCGAAGGGCCAGCCTCGGAGCAACCAAGAGATACCGATACCGCTGTTCCCCAGACCTCTCCCAGGGTACGGTCTGACCAGACTTTGGAAGCGAATCCAGCCTTGGCGACGAGGGCCTCCCAGGAGGCCCAACAGGGCGAAAGCGGGGCAAGGGTAGAAGTATCGGCAATGTCGCCTCCTCTGAGCGAGGAGGAGGAGGAGGATGAGGAGGAGGAGGAGGGGGAGGAGGAGGAGGAGGAAGACGATCAGTGTAAACCCAAGTCTCATCAACGATGTTGGAAGAAACCCTCTCTCTAAGCTCCCTCTTCATAGGCCGCTACGGGATTCATTCCCACTGAGGGCAGTGCCTCGTTGGGAGACAACCGTGTGTAAAAGCCGGCATCGTGCCAAAGCACGATTCTCGGGAGTTCGCCGCCACGAATCAACCTGACTGATGCGTCTTGGCGATCCTGAACCGTGCCATACTACCATCTCTGGGACTTCAACGCCGCGAGACAACTTGACTGTCGCGCCCTGACATTCCTGAATCGCTCCGCAACGCCATTTCTGGTACGCTAATGTTCAAAACGAACGTGCGCGGCGCTGAAGCGAGAACCACTTTTTGAAACGGAGCCGCCCTGAATCTGTAAAACACTCGCATTTTTTTCGACGAACGTGCAAGGCGAGAACCGCATTTTGAAAACCACCCGTCCCCTACCGTGACGCTCTTGCAAGTGTGTGATACGAGTGTGCGCGGAGCAAAGGCGAGAGCTACATTTTGAAAAGGAGCAGCCATCAATCTCAATCCGTGGAGCTCATGCAAACTGATAGCACGAATATGCGCGGCGCTGAAACGAAGGCCACAATTTGAAATCAACCAGCCCGAAATCCGTGAAACTCTTCCATTTGTATGCAACAGATGTACGCGGCGCTTGGGCGATGAATACATTTTGAGCACGACCCACCCTCAATCCGTGAAGCTCTTGAACATGTCGAAGACGAGCGTGCGCGGCGCTAGACCGAAAACTACATTTTGAACACGACCTCCACTCAATCCGTTCAACTGGCGCCAAACTCTAATATTCATGATCCTACACGGCGAAGGGGTATCAAACGAACGCCGGGCCCGCCCTTCCGACTGACCCCACGGTGCGACAGGGAGGAATGATATGTATACGCATGATACATATATATATGTATGTGTGTGGAAAAATGGTGAAGAACAACAGGTGAAGGAGGAGGAGGAGGAGGAACAGGAGAAGGAGGAGGAGGATGAGGAGGAGAAGAAAGAGGAACACCACGCTTGCGTGCAGCCGAGCCTGGTGCGAGAAGTGCGACGCCGGCGTCGCCAGGCCCGGGCTGGACCAGGCGTGCCGCGCAGCGGCATCCGCACGCTCCATTTCCTCGAGCTGCCAGCGCCGCGCCTCGAGCTGTCGCCGCCGCCGCCGCCGTCCCCGCCGTCGTCGTCGTCGGCGGTGGGAGCAGGAGGAGGAGGAGGAGGAGGAGGAGGAGGAGGAGGAGGACGAGGAGGAGGAGGAGGAGGAGGAGGAGGAGGAGGTCAGGAGGAGGAGGGGGAGGAGGTCAGGAGGAGGAGGAGGAGGTCAGGAGGAGGAGGGGGAGGGAGGGGGGGGAAGAGAGGGGGGGGGGGCAGATGAATCTGAGGAGGAGGAGGAGGAGGAGGAGGAGGGAGGAGGAGGAGCGGGCGCCATGCCCAGGCCGGGCCCGGGCGCGTCGCGTAGCGGCCTCCGCGCGCTCGAGCTCCTCGAGCTGCCGGCGCCTCGCCTCGAGGTGCCGCGCCTCAAGCTCCAGCGCGGCCCTCTGCTGTGACTGCCTCGAGTCGGGGCAGCGGAGAGGAGGAAAGGAGGGAGGAGGAGGAGGAGGAGGAGGAGGAGGAGGAGGAGGAGGAGAGGAGGAGGAGGAGGAGGAGGAGTAGTAGGAGTAGGAGGAGGAGGAGGAGGAGGAGGAGGAGGAGGAGGAGGATGAGGAGAAGCAGGAGCAGGAGCAGGAACAGAAGGAGGAGGAGGAGGAGGAGGAGGAGGAGAAGCAGGAGGAGGAGGGAGGAGAGGGAGGAGTAGGAGTAGGAGGACGAGGAGGAGGACGAGAATGATGATGATGATGCTGATGCTGATGCTGATGCTGATGCTGATGATGATGATGATGATGATGATGATGAGGAGAAGGAGGAGGAGGAGGAGGACCAGTGTAAACCCAAGAGGCATCAACGATGTCGGGGTAAACTCCAGAGGCCCCTACAACGGTTCGTTTCCACTGAGGAAACTGCCTCGTTGGAAGACAACCGTTTGAAGACCCTGCAACATGCCAACACATTGTTCTCGGGATTCCAACGCCACGGATTAACCTTACCTGACTGTTGCGTCTTGACGATCCTGAACCGTGCCAGAACACGATTCTCGGGAATTCAAAACCGACCGCGAATCAATGTAACTGTTGCGCCTTCATACGTAATCTGGACTCCTTCCAAAACACGATTTCTGGTACGTTGATCATGGGAATCCGTGAAACACTTGCAAATATGAATGACGAATATGCGCGGCGCTAAGGCGATGACCACATTTTCAAAACGACCTGCCCTCAATCCGTGAAACTCTTGGCACGACCCGCCCTCAATCCGCGAAACTCTTGCACATTTGAATGACGAATGTGCGCGGCGCTAGGGCGAGAGCCACATTTTGAAAACGACCCGCCCTCCATCTGTGAAGCTGTTGCCAATGGTTAAGCTTCGGGGTCATGAAATGATGAGGAAACCTCAGGCGAAACGCCCGGCCCGCCCAAAAAACTGGCTTCGGGTGCGACGGCGAGAACTTATTTTTAACGAGGAGACATGGAAGAAGAGGAGGAACAGGAAGAGGATAATGATGACGAGGAAAAAGAAGAGGAAGGGGAGGAGGAGGCGGAGGAGGAGGAGGGGGAGAAGGGAGAGGAAGAGGAATATGCGGATGATTATGATGATGATGCTGACGCGAAGATGATGATGAGGAGGAGGATAAGGAGGAGGAGGAGGGAGAGGAGGAGGAGGAGGAGGAGACGGAGGAGGAGAAGGAGGATGATATAGCGACCAATCACGATGACTTTCGACGCGAGCCACTGGTCAGGCACGGGTGGCGCAGAGGACTCGACAAGGATCTACCTTCGCCACAGGGTCTGACAAGCTGGGCTGAAGAGGAAGCAATGCGGGGAGGGGCGCAACGTCGGAATACAGATTGCCCTGTGGCCTGGCAGCTACTCTCGCCTCTCTCGTCGGCGAGGAAGCTCGGCCGTATGGTTGCGCCCTGGCTGCGATCGACAGGGTTTCGGAGGGGCTGAGCATAATCCAGGCCACGGCGACACCGCTCGCAGCGGAGCAGCCGGTGGACATGGAACTGGAATTGTGTTACGACGTACTTCAAGCGTGAGGGCTCCGAGGCGTGCGATGCAAGCCTGATTACTTTCGCCGCGCCGCTTGTTCTCGACGCGCCCAAGTGGACGACGCCGACACCACGGCAAACCAACCGGCAAACCCTGCGTCACGAGCTCCAGTGGACGAGGCTGTCGCCGCGGCAACCCCCACG
The DNA here is from genome assembly GCA_963575745.1 of Prorocentrum cordatum. Classification (NCBI taxonomy): domain Eukaryota; class Dinophyceae; order Prorocentrales; family Prorocentraceae; genus Prorocentrum; species Prorocentrum cordatum. The sequence continues at coordinate 121,119 of CAUYUJ010020559.1, read as the reverse complement.
GCAAACCCACCGCGCCCGAGGCGGAGTCTGCCCCGGTGGCCGTGGCGCCCTCCTCAAGACGGAAGGCCGCGCGTCGAAACAAACGGCGCGGCGACATTCGAGGACGGACCACGCTCGAACGGAACAGTTCTTTGATCTGCGGAGAGCTGGATCCACCGAGTGGTCGGCTAGCGGCGGGGCGCGTCGGGAACGAAGTCGGCACACGAGAAACAGGGCAAGCGGGAGCGACAGGATGGGGAGGGCCACGGGACGGCAGGGGCGCACTCGGAGCGCGAAGCACGTCGGGCGGTGCCGGGAGGAGGAGGAGGAGGAGGAGGAGGAGGAGGAGGAGGAGGAGGAGGAGGAGGAGGAGGAGGAGGAGGAGGAGGAGGAGGGAGGAGGAGGAGGAGGAGGAGGAGGAGGAGGAGGAGGAGAGGAGGAGGAGGAGTGGAGGCGGAGCACTGGGCTCGGCCTTGGCCTCGGGCTCGGCCTCCAGCCCGGGCTCGGGCCCCCCTCCTCGCCAACGGGCGTCGGCGGCGGGGGCGGCGGCGGGGGGGCCGCCGCAGGCGCAGGGCCCCGAGAGGGGGGGCGCGCGGCAGGCCCGGCGGGCGCGCGCGGGCGCGCCGGCCTGCCGCGGGGCCGCCAGTGCCACTGCGTGCGCAGCGGCATCGCGCACCGCTCCCTGGTGATGCCGTGGCCGCCGCTTGGCACTCGGCTGCCTGCGCTCCAGCTCGCTCTGAGGTCAAACGCCTCGTCTGTCTTCTGTCCGCTGCACGTCTCGTCCGGGCTTCGTTGCAACCCCTCCGGCGCACGCATCGCGTGCGCACAGGCACCGCACACCGCTCTGGTGAATCCGCGGCCGCCAATTAGCACCGGGCTGCTCTTAGCGGGCGAGGAACGGTATGCCGTAAAGTTTTCCGCCATCGGAAACGCCTGCCCCCCAGGCGGTTGAAGAGTTTAAAGCCCGCCAGTGGCACCGTGGGGTATAAACTTTGCAATCGCCCGGGGTGCAGGCGTCCCCGACGGGGGAACAGGGTATTCCATACCGTTCTTCGCCACCTGATGCTTGCACTTCATTTTGCTTTGAGTTGAATCGTCTCCTTTGTTTTGTGGCCGCTGCACGTTTCGCTTGGGCTTACAGTTCCTCTAACACACCCGTTGCCTGCACTTTAAGATGCGCGACGCTTCGTACACACTGCGCCTTCGACATTTGCCGATCGCAGTTAGCACATCCATCTGCTGCTCGCGGTTGAGGACCCTCTGCGCCGCCGACTCGAAAAGTGCAGATGCACCGCATATCCAAGGCAAGGGACATGTCCTGCGTGGCATTCGCAAACCGCACAGGAACATGCCATGCACATGTCCCTTAGATGTTGCATGCGCAGATGCACCGCGAAATCCAAGGTGTTGGATTGCTGCGTGGCCTTCGCATGACTCATGTAATGCATCATTCGAAGGCCACGCAGGAATCCAGTAGCGGGAACACCACGCATGTCGCAAGGGCGCGATGCGGTTGCGAGATGTGCGCGATGCGCATGAGACCGGGGAGGTGAACAGGGCACAACATGAGCGTGGCCACGAGGGCGATCCTCCAGGTCGTGGAATGAAGATCGGTGATCGCATCGTCATGTCCACACGATGCAGCATCGCAGCGCCGGGCTGGGTGGCGCAAGGCACGTGCCGCGTGGCAGCCAAGAAGCTGCCAAGGGCTGCCTGCAGGGTGCCAGGCTAGGCCGCGCAGCACCTGGCAGGCGTGCCTCTGCCAGGGCCTCCGGGCCAGGCTGGCGCTCTCGCGGCTGGTCAAAGGAAGGAGGATGAGGAAGATGACGAACGGACAACACACACCCATACCCATAGGGGGGTCGGCGGGAGGCGGCGGGAGGAGGACTTGCTATGGGTATGGGCGCGGGTTGTCGGACCGCGGGGGAGGGCTCCCGTTCGAGCGGGGACCCCCGTCCGACAACACGCACCCACAGCCCCCTCCGTCCTCCCAATTTGGGTATGGGTGCGTGTTGTTCGTGCGTCAGAAGAAGTTCGGATAAGCCAGGACAGCCCCCTGCCATCGCTCGGACGTCCATTCCCTGTGCTTTTTTGTCGGTTTCGTGCGTGGTTTTGTCGCCAAATGGTCAAGGATGCTCCTCGATGGTCCTCGCCGAAGGAAAAATGCACACCTCCGAGCCATGCCAAGGCCCTGGGGGGAAGGCTCGCAGGATGGCCCGCTCGGGGTCACGCGCAGTGGCCCGGGGGAGCGGGCGCGGGAGGCGCAGGCACGTCGGCTCTGCGAGGCTCCTCCGGCCTCGGGGCGCTCTCCTGCGGCTCAGCTGGGGGGCCACCTGCGGACCCTGCCCCCGCCCCCCACGATTTCTAGGGGGGAGGGTGGGGTTCACTTCGCTCGGGAGCTCCCGAGCGAAGTGGACCCCACCCTCCCCCTCAGAGATCGTGGGGGGCGGGGGCAGGGTCCGCATGTGGCCCCCTATCTGCTCCTCTCCGAGGGAGGTCCGAGGGCGGCTGCCCAGCTCGCCCCGGACGGCCGCCAGAGGCCTCGGGTACGAGGCACGAGGCACGACACCTGCCGCTTGTGGGCCGCGAGGGCACGGCAAGATGGCCCCGGAGCGCCAACAAAAAAGCAGCCTGGGAAGGGAGCGGAGGGCAACATCGCGCGGTGCACTGCTGGCGACACAGGCCGCCTGCTGCAGACAAAAACCAAACCTCCTCGCAGCGTGGGCAGAAATGTACGATGCGAGGGTGTGCGCCAGCTTCGGTCTCCGAGGCCCCCGGCCGAGCCAGAGGGGGCCGTCGAGCCGTGGCTCGGAGGGAGAGGGCGGCCACCGGGGGAAGCAGTCCATGAAGGGGCCTTGGGACACACACATAAATACACACAAATATCAGGATTCCCCACATTTTCCAGGTTTTTGTCTTCCCCCCCCCCCCTTTCCGTATTTTCCCGTATTTTCCCGGGGATCGGCGATGAATTGTGTCTGTGTTTTTTTTTCTCCTGAGTCCAGACCTCCTGGGGGGCCTCTCGTTGCGAGGCCCGTGCCGGGAAACGGCCATCCACGGCGACGACAGCCCCGGCGAAGGCAGGCTCCGTGCCGACGTCGCGCGCGGAACCGACCGAGACCGACAGGCCGCAGCTACCCAGACTGGCGCATCGACGCGGCAGTCGACGCGACAGTCGGCGGAGCCGAGAAGACCGACCGCAACCGACTGCGACGCGGCCGAAGCGACCGAACCGCGGACACACTCGATGGCGAGCGAACAGCACGGACCCATGCCCAGCAGTGGGACAGGAGGGGGGTTACGGGTGCGTGTTGTCGGATGGGGGTCCCCGCCCGAACGGGAGCATCCCACAGGGTCCGACAACCCGCACCCATACCCATAGCTAACCCTCCTCCCTCCGATCCTGCTATGAGTATTGGCGTGTGTGTGTGTGTGTGTGTGTGTGGGTGTGCGTGTGCGTGTGCGTGTGCGTGTGCGTGTGCGTGTGCGTGTGCGTGTGTGTGTGTGTTGTTGTTGTTGTTGTTGTTGTTGTTGTTGTTGTTGTTGAATATTATTACTTCTAAAGAAATATTATTGTTGAGACCCCTGGTGCGCGACCCCCCTCCAAAACCTAGGCCGCAGCCTCATTTCCTTCATTTTCTAGCGAAAGCTTCAGAAAAGTGGATTGTCACCGGATCCGGTTGTTTTGTTGTAATCCGTTTTCCCTTGCAAAAAACACTATAAAATGAAAATTCTTGTTCTTACTTGATCAAATTGCAAGAATCCCTTGCAAAAAATAAGGTAAAGTGGACATTCGTGCGCGCAAGACGAAATCCTTCCAAAACCTTAGGTTTCGTAACGATTTTAACATAAAAACATCAAAAACCCAATGGTTTTTTAAAAAAAAATTGTCAAAATGTCCTTCCGCGCGCGCTGTCCGAATCCCACAAAACCAATGGTTTTTCAACATTTATGTTACATGAGCTCGCGCGAGCTACTTTTTCTTGTTCTAACATAATCAAATTTCAATAATCCCTTGCAAAAAATAAGGTAAAGTGGACATTCGCGCGCGCAAGACGAAATCCTTCCAGAACCTTAGGTTTCGTAACGATTTCAACATAAAAACATCAAAAACCCAATGGTTTTTCAAAAAAAAATGTCCAAATTTCATCCCGCGCGCGCTGTCCGACTCCCACAAAACCAATGGTTTTTCAACATTTATGTTACATGAGCTCGCGCGAGCTACTTTTTCTTGTTCTAACATAATCAAATTTCAATACTCCCTTGCAAAAAAAAGTAAAGTGGACATTCGCGCGCGCAAGACCAACAAAAAACACGACGATCTCAGGAACTTGCCCCAAAAATGTGACCAACTCCGCTCTCTCTGTCTCTCTCTCTGTCTGCTCTCTGTCTCTCTCTCTGTCTGTCTGTGTCATGTATTGTATGTCACAATTGCAGGATGCTGGGCACACGCGCGCCCCGAATAAGTGACCAAGTTCTGTGGGTGTGTACCCCACGCCAGTGTAGTAGCCACGGTCGTCCGCACGCCACGAAGTGAAGTGTCCCAACGTCATAGGGCGGGAAGCTGGGTTTGGGTGGTCGCGAAGAGTCGTTTGGATATTTGGTAGAGCTTGAACTGCCCCCCCACGAAGTGGGGGTATTGTCTCGCGTCGCATGAAAACCCTGGCACTGGTGAGAACACTGAGCGTTCGGGTAAAATGATTGTTGTTGTTGTTGTTGTTGTTGTTGTTGTTGTTGTTGTTGTTGTTTTGTTTTTTGTTGTTTTTGTATTTCTCCTCCTCGCGCGGGTTTACGCCAAGCCGAGGCCGCCGCGTCGCCCCGCCAACGCCGCGCGGGGCTCTGCCGCGGCCCGCCGCCCGCCGCCGCCGGCCTTGGCCTCGGGCCAGCCGCCTCCCCCCGTCGCCGCCGCCCCCGTTCGCCCCTTCTGCCGGCGGGCGGCCGAGCGCGGCCTTCGCTCTGGCGCCCTCCGCCGCCGCCAGCCGCCGCGCCGCCCGCTGCGCGCCTCGGTCGGCCCTTGGGCGGGCCCCAAACAGCCGCAGCCCGCCGCCTCCGCCGCCGCCCCCTCGCCGCGGGGCCCCGCCGGCCGCGGCGCCTTGCCGCCGGCGCCGCCTCCTCGCGTTTTCTCCTGGCGCCGC
>CAUYUJ010020559.1:88505-111005 GCA_963575745.1 Prorocentrum cordatum | reverse complement strand
CGGGCGTCCTACCCCCCTCTCACGCGGGGCCCGCGCTTGCGTGCCTCTCCGAGCCCCTCCTAGGCGTAGGGCGGCTGGGTGCCCGCGCTGCCGCCCTCCGCCTCCTGCGGCGTGCGCCTGGCCCTCGTGCTTCTGGCCCTCTTGCGCCGTCCAGGCTCCTGCGGCGTTGCTTCCGCCCACTCGTCCTTTTCCTCCTCCCGCGCCTCCGCCTTCTTCTGTGCCTCCTCCTCCTCCTCCTCCTCCTCCTCCTCCTCCTCCTCCTCCTTCTCCTCCTCCTCCTCCTCCTCCTCCTCCTCCTCCTCCTCCTCCTCCTCCTCCTCCTCCTCCCCTCCTCCTCCTCCTCCTCCTCCTCCTCCCTCCTCCTCCTCCCTCCTCCTCCTCCCCTCCTCCCCCTCCCCCTCTCCTCCCTCCTCCCCCTCCCCTCCCCTCCTCCCTCCTCCCTCCCCCCCTCCCTCCCTCCCTCCCTCCCTCCCTCCCTCCCCCTCCCTCCCTCCCTCCCTCCCTCCCTCCCTCCCCTCCCTCCTCCTCCTCCTCCTCCTCCTCCTCCTCTCCTCCTCTCCTCCTCCTCCTCCTCCTCCTCCTCCTCCTCCTCCTCCTCCTCCTCCTCCTCCTCTCCTCCTCCTCCTCCTCCTCCTCCTCCTCCTCCTCCTCCTCCTCCTCCTCCTCCTCCTCCTCCTCCTCCTCCTCCTCCTCCTCCTCCTCCTCCTCCTCTTCCTCCTGGCCCTCCTGCTGGTCGCCTTCGCGGCGTTGCTGGTGGTGCCGGTCCTGCTGGTCGCGGTCGTGGCGCTGGGGTGCGGTGGTGCGGTGGTGCGGTTGGTCGCAGTCGTGGTGGCGTTTGCGTTGCTGGTTGCAGTGGTGGTGATGGTGGTGGTGGTGGTGGTGGTGGTGTTGCTGGTTGCAGTCGTCGTGGTGCTGCTGCTGGTGGCGATGCAGTCGCAGTCGCCAGGTTGCTATTAGTCGCCCTCGCCAGATTGCTGTTGGTCGCAGTCGCGGTGGTGGAGCTGTTGGTCGTGCTCGTGGTTGTGGTTGTGCTTCTGCTTGTCGTAGTCGTGGCCCTTCTGGTCGCTGTCGTGCTGATGCCGTTGTTGGTCGCCGTCGTGGTGCGGCTGCTGGCCGTGGCCGTGGTCGTGGTAGTGCTGCTGGTCGCAGTCGTGTTGTCGGTGCTGCTGTTCGTAGTGGCGCGGCTCGTGGGCATGGCGGCGCTGCTGGTCGCAGTCGTGGGGCTGCGGTGCTGCTTGCTGCCATCGTGGTGGTGGGGCTGTTCGTCGCGGTCGTGGTTGTGGCTTCTCTGGTGGTGCTTGTCGCCTTCGTGGTGGTGGTGGTGGCGCTGTTGCTGGTCGTGGTGGTGGTTGTGGTTCCGTTGTGGCGGTAGCCCTGCTGGTGGTGGCGGCCGTCGCCGTGCCAGCCGTGCCAGGGCGTGCGATTTCAAGTAGTCCTCGAGCCCTGTGGTGTCGGGGCCCTGGATGGCCTTAGCTTCTTTTCTGCGTCTGTGTGCTAGGTTTGGTCGTGCTCAGTCGGTTGTGCCCGGCCTTGTCCAGCGCCGGCGCCGTGGTGATCGCGCGCCTGGGCGCTGGCCCCGCGGAGCGTTTGCCGTTCTCCTCCGTCTCGGCCTGTGCTTGTAGAAGGGCGATTCGCTCATCCACCGCTGCCGGGTCCACCTGGGTCCCGTCGCGCAGCCCGCCCCGGCGCAGCAGCTTGGCCTTGGTCGTCCAGTGACCTCGGCGGAGGGAGGGGATCGGCTCGTGAGGATGTGGGCGCCCCTCGGCCTCCGTCTACATCCTGCCCTCGTCGAGGCGTCCCAGTCGGTGGCGCGGCGCGCCCCTTCTTGTTCTGGGGGGCGTGCCAGATCGAGTCGGTGATCTCCTTGTCTTTCAGGCGCTTGCCTGCGGGACGCCCTGGTCCAGGAACTTTTGAAGCGCGCGCCCTGGTCCAGGAACTTTTGAAGCGCGCGCCCCCGTGTCGGGGCTTGACCGCTGTTGGGTACTGACCCGTCTGGGGGCTCCAGGAAGAACGCGTTGGGGGAGGTGGAGGCGGCTTGCCCGTTTGCCCGAGGAGCGTAGGCTGCCGTTTTGAAAACTCCTCCTTACGGGGCGTGGCAGTGTCTGGAGTGCCAGGCGCAGCTCCCGCTTCTCTGCCCTGAGCTGCTCGCTTCACGTGGACCAGGGCTCTTCCCAGAGGTCGTGCGCGAAGTTGGCCGGGAACCCGTCGCTTTCTCTCTCTCGTGGGCGTTCGGCGGGCTCTTTGGGCACTCGAGCCTCTCCTTGACAGGCTCAGCGCCGTGCACGGCCTGCCTGGCCCACTGGTCGAAGAGGGTGGGCGCCCCGGGCCTGGTTTCGAGCGTGACGTCGTTAGGCATCGTGTAGTTGGCGACGTGCGCCGCGGGGCCCGTCGGGAAGTCGGCCGCGCTGGCTGACCAAGGGGTCGGCGTCTGCAAGCTGCGGCCGCCGACCGCCCAGCGCGCGCCAGCGTAAGCGATCCGATTCGACACCGTCGCGGCGGACCCTACGTGACCCTACGTTGATAATCGTCTGCCTGTCCTGCTCGACGCCCTCCGCAGACCATGGGGAAGGTCGCGCCCCACCAGCGTCTTACAAACCTCCGCGGTCAGCTCGTCGCAGCCGCGGGCTAAGTACGCGTCCAGCTCCGAGGACTTCCGGATCGAGGCCGACGTGCCCTTCTGCGGGACCTTCTCGTCGTCGTCGTCGTCGTCGTCGTCGTCGTCGTCGTCGTCGTCGTCGTCGTCGTCGTCGTCGTCGTCGTCGTCGTCGTCGTCGTCCCTGTCGTCGTCCCTGTCGTCGTCCCTGTCGTCGTCCCTGTCGTCGTCGTCGTCGTCGTCGTCGTCGTCGTCGTCGTCGTCGTCGTCGTCGTCGTCGTCGTCGTCGTCGGCGTCGTCGTCGTCGTCGTCCCTGTCGTCGTCGTCGTCGTCGTCGTCGTCGTCGTCGTCGTCGTCGTCGTCGTCGTCGTTGTCGTCGTCGTCGTCGTCGTCGTCGTCCCTGTCGTCGTCGTCGTCGTCGTCGTCGTCGTCGTCGTCGTCGTCGTCGTCGTCGTCGTCGTCGTCGTCGTCGTCGTCGTCGTCGTCGTCGTCGTCGTCGTCGTCGTCGTCGTCGTCGTCGTCGTCGTCGTCGTCGTCGTCGTCGTCGTCGTCGTCGTCGTCGTCGTCGTCGTCGTCGTCGTCGTCGTCGTCGTCGTCGTCGTCGTCGCCGCCGCCGCCGCCGCCGCCGCCGCCGTCGTCGTCGTCGTCGTCGTCGTCGTCGTCGTCGTCGTCGTCGTCGTCGTCGTCGTCGTCGTCGTCGTCGTCGTCGTCGTCGTCGTCGTCGTCGTCGTCGCCGTCGTGCTCCCGCACGTTTTCCAGCGCGTGCAGCCCGTGCTTGTGCCCTATCTCACTGGCGCTCTCGGTCGCGAACAGGCCCTCGGCTCGCTCGCCGGCGCCCGCCGCGTGGCGAACGAGCAACTCAGGCGGCGTAGCCGAGTTTGCGGGGGCCGAACCCCCTTTGCCGTACTGGAAGAGCGCTCTTGCTGGCCGCGTGCGCAGAGCCACCGCTGCGAGAGACATTCGCCGCGAGGCTGGCCTGACGTCCCCGCTCCCCGGCGCCAGGGGGGCGGGGGCCAACGGCCCAGGGGGCCTGGTGGCCGGAGGCGCCGTGGCCGTGCTAGCCGCCGGCGCCTCAGGGCCCCTCGAGGTGTGGCGGCTGCCGGGCCCAGCATCGGCAGCCCATCCAGGCTCTACTTCGCTGGGTCTGGTCCCACAACGGCGCTGGACCGTGTGTCGCTCCACCTTTGGAGGTGCCTGTGAGGCGCCGCTTGGTCGTATTCCTCGCCCACCTGCTGGAGCAGCCCGCTTGTGCGCTGGGTGAGCTGGTCGATGCCGAAACCGCTCCCGCACTCTGTGGCCCCCCTTCTTCGCTTGCTCCGCGCTGTCTCTTGGCAACGTGCAGGGCCAACGTCGCGTCGTCAGCGCCTTCCTCCGCCTGGCTGCCTTGGGTGGTGAGCCAGGTAGGTGAGGGCGAACACGAGGTGCGGCTGCCAGCGGGGGGCCCGCGCGCCCGAACCCGACCCGCTGGCGGGTTCGGAGAGCCGCTGCGGTCTAGGCGTTTCCAGTGGGTCTTCAACTTGATTTTGATTGCCGCCGCCTCCTGGTCGAGCTCTGGCCTGGGCGCCACTCCTCCGTCAGGATGCCGCGGGACACTGATGCTGAGTCTTCCTTCAATCGTTGCCACGTGCTGAAGGGTAGCGGCGCCGCTCGGCCTCCCACGGGTAGCCCATGCCACACCAGCAGCTTCTGCCCCGCCCTCTCTGAGATAGGTGTGGCCGGGACTTCGGCCCCGACCTCTGCAAACCCCAAGGGCGGATGCTGCAGGAGCTTCTCGAGGAACCCCATTGGCGAGCGCTCCGAGGGCCCCGGGGGAGGGGGCTCCGCAAATGCACTCCAGCCTGCTCCAGAAGTGCGTCTTCATCTCGTCGGGCCCCTCAATCGCAATAGGGCGGGCGCCATGCGCGTAGTCGGCTAGGTCAGCGGCGGTGTCTGACCCGGCGCGCTTGCCGCGGAGCAGCATCCACTTCGCGCCCTCTGGCCTTCGAACGTGTACCCGCAGAAGGTAATTAGTGCTCAGGGCTCGTTCCTCGGCGCGCCCAGAACGCGCAGGAGGCGGCCCGACTGGCTCTGGCACCGGAGGGCTTGTTGTGGCGCCTGTGGCGGGGCAGGGCCTGGGCGTCGGCTCGGGCGCGCGGATTCTCGGCTGCGCCTGGGGAGCTGTGGGGGCAGTCATCTCCCATGGTGTCTCCCCCCGTCCTGCTGCCCGGTCTGGCGTCCTGCTGCGAGGCCTGGGGCTCTTTCTCGCCCGACGTCGCAGCCCTGCGAAGAAGCCCGTCTGCTCGCCCTCTCGATTGGCCCGCGCCGCCGCGCCTCCCATGTCGATGAGGCAGAGAGGGGTGCCAGAAATCGTGTTTACGGCCTGCTTCTAGCGCGTCGCGCGCGAGCACTTGTCCTTGTGCCTCGTGGTGACGTAGACCTGCGGGTGGTGCACGCACAGGGGAACCGTCGCGCTGCTGCCTTCGCTTGGTGCAGGGAGGTCAGCGGTCCGGCCGTCCTCCACGAGCGGGGTTGTCGGCGTGGATCTGGCAGCGGCCGGGCAGCCACCTGGCGCCAGGGGGCGCGTGGCCACGCCCTGGAGGACGCCCGCGCAAACTGCTTGGCAGGGCCGCTCCTCTGACTCAACGTCTGGATCCGACTCCTGGTCAAGGAAGCTTGCCGCTGTCCTGTCTTGCATGGCTCCGCAACGCCAGTCGCGGTGCGACGGCGGCGGCGCCGGCGGCAAATGCAAGGCCCGCAGCTGGTCAGAGCGCCCAGGCATACGCGGCAAGCTCAGAAGCGGCTCCTCCACAAGAGGACGCCGATGCGGCGGGCCGACAACTTCGAGTGGCAGCCCAGGTCGATGATCGCCTCGAAGTCCACGGCCGCGACTTTTTCTTGCAGTGCAGCTCGCCGACCTTCTCCTGGCACTCTTTGGAGCGGCACAGGTGCGCCCACTAGGGCTGGTCCAACTGCGCTTTCCGAAGGGAGCGGCTGCTGGGCCCGCGGACCATGGAGTAGGCCACCCAGAGCCCAAGACGGTTGATGCGCTCCGGGTCCTGAAGGTCCAGCTTCAGCCTGGCGACCTGCTCGTCCTGCAAATCAGCAGGTCGTTCGCGCTCCTTTTGGACCCCCCCCTCCTTGATGTGCTTCCGCAGGTGCTCTTTGGTGCTGGTCTGCCCAGTGCCCGGGCCCTCGCAGTAGACGGCACCAAAGGGGGGGCAGCCAGCGGCGGGAGCTTGTCCAGCTCTGCTTCGCCTGGCTTCTGGCGCCTGGGACAGCGCCGCGTGAGGCTGATTGCGATGACGCCCAGCCCCCAGGCTGTGCAGCGGGAGGGCGCGAAGAGGGTCCGCAAGTTGTTGGCGATGAGGGCCGCGACCCTTGTCATCAGCAGGAGGGCCCCGCCCCGAGCGACAGCGGGCCAGGCGGCGCCGAAGGGCGAGACGTCGACTTGGTCCAGGCCGTAGAAGATCCACCCGCCATCGGTCCTGAGCCAGCCTTTCTCCTCGCAGATGGGAAAGACCTGGCGCAAGATACCTAGGGACTTGAAGGCGCCCCCCCAGCTCCTTCGATGCTCCAAGAGGTGCTTTTCCAAAGTATCCTCCAGATCAGCGTCCCGAAGTCCCAGCCGCTCGGATCGTCAGGATTTGTATGGGCTCCCGCTCTCCCCCCCGGGGCGGTGGCTCGCCTGGCGGCGCATGATGCTTGCCGGGCGGAGTTTTGCCCAGGCTTTCCTGGGGGGGAGGGGGCAACGCCACGGGCCGATGCTCCGCCGTCGTCCTCCTTCCCGTCCTGGTCCTCGTAGTGCCAGGCATGGTGCGCCTGTTGCAGCGCGAGGCACTCCTCGGACGCGTCCTCCCCCGCCGCGGTCGAAGCGTCGGGCCCGCGGCGCCCAGGCCAGCAGGTTGCGGACCAGCTCCACGCTGATCCGCGGTTGATGGGCACGAAGGCACCCGCCGCGAGGCCCAGCACGTCGGCGCCGAGGAGGCCGCTGCAGACTGCAGAGCTCCGGGAGCAGCAGCAGCAGGAGCACGCCTGCGACGTCCGGCGTCCGGCGGCTGGCATTAGCCGGCGCCACCAGGCGCCAGGCCTCTGCCACCCCGCAGCGCAGGCGCCTCTGCGGGCCGCGCAGCGCCATGGCCGCGCGCGCGTCTCCTGGATCCCGGGGGCACCCGGGATCCCCGCTTCAGGCCAACGGAGGCCAGCCCCCAGCTTGGCCCAGAAAGCCTTGAGCCCCCGACGGGGGAGGGGAGGAGGGGGAGGAAGACGGGTAAGCACAACGACGAGGACGAGGACGAGGACGAGGACGAGGACGAGGACGAGGACGAGGACGAGGACGAGGACGAGGACGAGGACGACGACGACGACGACGACGACGACGACGACGACGACGACGACGACGACGACGACGACGACGACGACGACGACGACGACGACGACGACGACGACGACGACGACGACGACGACGACGACGACGACGACGACGACGACGACGACGACGACGACGACGACGACGACGACGACGACGACGACGTCGACGACGACGACGACGACGACGACGACGACGACGACGACGACGACGACGACGACGACGGCGGCGACGACGACGACGACGACGACGACGACGACTCGCAAGGCACATTCGCGGACGGACGATTGGGCCGGGCAGCTTTTTCGAGCTTGGGGAGCGTTTTTTGGCAAGGCCCCTGGTCATTTCGGCAAGAGCGTGGTCCCTTCCTCCACCTAGTGTCTCTCCATTTGGATGGTAAGAATGCGTTGGCTGTGCTCCCTTTTCCCGACTGAGGCCAGCTGCTGGATTGCCCGTGTGGACGTTGCTTGGTTTGTCCCGGAGGCAGAGCCTGGGCCAGTGGGCAGGCTGGTGCTGCGCCGGTGCTACCGTCGCGGACTGGGCGCGCAGCAACGAAGCTCGGTAGTCGTGGGGTTCGGTGGCTTCTTTCCTTTGCCCAGGCCTCTCATCCTTGCACGTCGATGGGGGGCTTTCCAGCACCGCAGTCCGCATGGCAGCTCCTCGGTTTGAGCGGCGTAGAAGAGCAAGGGGTGGCTCTTATGCAGGGGCGTTGCCACGGAGCACGCTGTCCGGACCTGCTTCGTAGCGCGCTCGGCTCAAGCCGCCGACGGTCCTCCCCTGGGCGGTCGCCGCCGACGGTTCCCCCCTAAGCGGCCGCCGCCAACCATGCAATGTCCTGAGAAGCGACCCTGTCGTTCTCCGGAGTAGTCCGATGAGGGCGTGTTTTGCAGATAGGGGAGGAACCGAACGGAACGGCTGTCCACGAACGACGGGTCAAGCCTTTGCTGCCAGGAAAGCGCTCAGCCCATTAGGGCCGAGGGGTCGAAAGGCGGCTAGGAGAGGAGTGCGACGACACTTGGCACTCCACCTCGTCGCACGGGGCAACCTTTTCAACTGGCAGGCTCCGTTGGCTGACCACTGGTGCGGGACGCATGCGATTGCCCCTTGTGGCCCAGCAGCGCTGTGGCTTTTCTGACCGCTGTGATCCCGTGCCCGGTGCCTCCTGTGACCTTTTTGCCCAGGTGCAGCGGCTAGTGCAAGTCTTGTGTCGTTGCTGTATGTCGGCCTTCTGGCCCCTGGTGACCCTTCTGACCCTTGTGGCTCTTGTGACCCTTGTGGCCCTTGTGGCCCTTGTGACCGTGGTGGCTCTTGTGATCCTCGTGGCCTCTGTGCCCCCCCCCGCTCCTTGTGCCCAATGACGCTCGTGGCCCTGGTGTTCTCAACGAAAAAGGTATCGGCCGCAGTGACCGCAGGGCTGGGCGCCGGGGCGACCAGCCGCCAAGCGCCCAATCCTACGGTCAGTGCGGCCAAGCGCTGCCCTCTTCATGAAACGTTGGGCTATCCAGCGTGCAGGGGCAAACCCCGCCGTCCTTTCTTTGCATGTGGGGACCCCTTGGTCGCTCTAGCGCCTTCCCCAGCCATCGAGCAGAAGGCGGACGACAGTGCCGAATCGACAATTTACGCATCGTGACGCGTGTGCCACCGACGAAAGGCCACGGGGGCCGCGGAGCCCTGTGCGACGACGTTGGAACGAACCACATGCAACGAGGTTGCAGCGCAGTGCGTCGTTCCAGGGGCAATGCAACACCCCCGTGCCAGCTGCCTGGTAGGACCCCCTGCGGGAGACAATGCAATACACAGTGCCAGTTGCAATGCAATGCCACCGTGCCAGTGGCCTGCATTGCAATACTCCCTTCGGTGCACGATGCAATGCAGTAGTCCCCCAAGAAGGTGCAAGCAGCAAGTGGCAAGGAGAGAATAGCAGGCGGTGGCGCCACACGACTGCGAAGCAGAAGCTTCGCGCCGTGCCACGACCAGCGACGACAGGGGAAGCAGGGCGGGCGGCGGCGCCCCACGACTGCGAAGCAGAGTTCTGGCGCTTCTGCCACGTCTCAGACACGTCTGGCCTCCCCCTCGTCCCCGAAGCGGGCGGGCTACGCAAGATGTTGTTCGCGTTCTTGTTGTGATGGGAACAGTGCGATGCCGTAAGCACGGCCAGTTTTGCGTGGGTGACAAGCCCGGGGGGGCCGAGAGAGGCGGTTGAGCACGCATCTGCTCCGTGATCCTCCATTTGGGGAGGCGCCGGGCCATCGGTCCTGAGGTGGTGCGAAATCGCAGTGGCATCTGCGATGCGTTTGGCGGGGGTGCGGGGCTTCGGGCTGACCATGCGCGTCCTTCGCTGGCGTGGTTCGTCGGGCCGACGCTCGCGCCTAGGGCGTCTCCCCGCATTCGGGGCAGAGCGCCCTCCAGCCGCTGCTGCCATCTTGCACGAGCCGCAGAATCGGGGCGGCGCGAAGCGCGGGTAGCTCAGCGCACGCCTGATGCCCGAGCTGTTGGTTTGGAGCGCGCTCTGGCTCTGGCCCTTCCCCCTGCCCGGGGCTGTGATCCAGCTGGTGTGCCTGGTGCGGCCCTGGCGCGGGACCTCGCGCGACTGCCCGGAAGACAGGATTGGAGCCTTCTGAGCAGCAGCACCCCCTGCCATTGGCAGTTTTCAAACGAGTTACCCTAGACTGCAAACGCAGGGAGGGGTTAAATCGGGTCTGCTAAGGTCCTTTGTTCAGAAATGCGAAAACATTGCCGTGCCCTGCTGTGCGGGCGCGCTGTACCGTGCCGTGCTGTGCCGTGCTTAGTTCCGCGATCCGAGATTGCAAAAGAGTTCCCGTGCAGTGCCGTGTGGTTCCGTGTCGTGCTTGACTTCGGGGGCGCCGACAAGTTGCCGTGCCTTGCCGTGCCGTAGCCGCCTGCCGTGCCGTGCCGTGTTCGGTGTCGGATTTCCCGAGACGTGCCCGCCCCTTTCGCCACGCGAGGCGGATATCTGTATGAACGCTCCACACGAAAGAACACATCGCCAGATACGCAGATATGCACGATCTGCGCTGCCCTCATCTCCGCCGTGCCTCCCGCGAGCCTACGAAACTTGCGACACTTGCGCAGGTCGTATCCTCCAAAGAATCCGCGAGGTCACGGCTGGGTGCGTGTGGCCCTCGACTCCGCTTTACTTCCCAATTGCCCACGGAAGTGGCGCCAGTTGCGCAGTTCGCAGCCACCCAGGGAGCAGCGAGGTCTCGTCTGGGTGCGCGTGGCCCTTTATTCCGCCGGACCTCGCAGGAACCAACGCAAGTGGTGATACTCCCCCACTCCGCCGTGCCTCCAAGGAGCCCACGAAAGTGGCGACAGTTGGGCAATTCGCAGTCCCCCAGGTAGTAGCGAGGTCTCGTATGGATGCGCGTGGCCCCCGACTCCGCTGGACCCCCCATTGCCCACGACAGTGGCGCCAGTTGCGCCGTTCGCAGCCACCCAGCGAGGTCCCGTTCGGATGCGCGTGACCCCCTACTCCGCTGGACCTCCCACCTAGGAGATCACGGAACTCGCGCCAGATGCGCAGCTCGCAGTCCTCCAGGGAACTGCGAGGTCCCGTATGGATGCGCGTGGCACCCGACCCCGCCGTGCCCCCCTGGAACCCACGAGCGTGGCGACAGTTGGGCAGTTCGCAGCCCCCCAAGGGGGCTGCGAGGTCCCGTCTGGGTGCGTGTACTGTTCCCTTACCGCCGTGCCTCCCAGGAGCCTACGAACGTGGTGACGGTTGCGCAGTTCGCAGTTCCCAGGAGCTACGAAGTCCTGCCTGGATCCGCGTACTCCCCCAGTCCGCCGTGCCCCCCCAGGAGCCCACGCACGTGGCGACGGTTGTGCAGTTCGCAGCCCCCCAGGGAGCTGCGATGCCCTGTCCGAATACGCGCACTCCCTGACTTCTCCGTGCCTTTCGGGCACCAACGCACGTGGCGACGGTTGCGCGGTTCGCAGACCCCCAGGGGGCTGCGAGGTTCCGTCTGGATGCGCGTGCTCCCCGACCCCGCCGTGCCCCCAAGGAGCCCACGCACGTGGCGACGGTTGTGCAGTTCGCAGCCCCCCAGGGAGCTGCGATGCCCTGTCCGAATGCGCGCACTCCCTGACTTCTCCGTGCCTCTCGGGCACCAACGCACGTGGCGACAGTTGCGCGGTTCGCAGACCCCCAGGGGGCTGCGAGGTTCCGTCTGGATGCGCGTACTCCCCGACCCCGCCGTGCCTCCAAGGAGCCGACGCAAGTGGCGACAGTTGGGCAGTTCGCAGTCCCCCAGGGAGCAGCGCAGGAGCAGGCAGGAAGAGGGCGGAGGATGAGAGGAGTCGCGACCGCGAGGAAGGATACAGGAGGGAGGAGGGAGGAAGGGGGGAGGAGGAGGAGAGGAGTCGCGATAGCGAGGCAGGAGGCAGGAGGGGGGAGGAGGGGGAGGAGGAGGAGAAGTCGCGACTGCACTGATCCATTCAAAACGAGAACCCAACACAGGAGGGTTGGGGGAAAGGAGGAGAAAGTTGACGTGCCGTGCCGTGCCATGCCCGCTTGCTGTGCCGTGCCGTGCTTGGTTTCGATGGTGCAAGGCAGCTGCAGTGCCGCGCAGTGCCCCCATGCCGTGCCGTGCAGGGGGAGAGCCGCAGCCGCTGCGGCAAGGGGGGAGCGCGGTGCGCAGGGGGAGTGCTGCGCTTGCGTTGTGGAGGACGATCAATGGAGAGGAAGTGTGCTGCCAAGTCATTTCCAGATGTCTAAGAGATGTTTCAAGCATGTTTTATTTAGAAAAGCATGTGTGGAACGTTTTTAGAACATGTTTTACACAGTTTCACCACATCTGTAATTCAATGATCGGATTGTTAGGGTGTCCATTGTCATGGCATCCGCAACGCTTGCTGCAGCAGAGGCCGAGTCAGGCGAGAGCCCTCACGAGTCGTGGAGGGTGGCCAGGCGAGAGGGGTGGGGCCAGGCGCGGGCTCGGGTGGTGCCCTTCCCTTGTCCACGCGCCTGCTGCCGGTGGTGGGGCACTCCCGGTGCAGGCGGTGCTCGGGCGACGCAGCCCAGGCTCCGAGGCGGGAATTTATCCATACCCACCGCCTGGAGGGTCGGTTTTCGGAGCCTCGGCAGGCGGTGGACATGGACATATTCGGGCCCCCAGGGGCCAAAATATATCCATATCCACCGCCCGCGCACCTGGACGTCGGTTCCCAGGCGGTGGGTATGGGTAAATCCCGGCCTCGCACAGGCGTCCCTGACGCGTGCCACCAGCTGCAGTCGAGGCGCCGCGAGGCCTACGGAATCACACAGCACTCGCGGCTCGTGGCGCGCAGGGCCGCGGGTGGCCCGCGCGCCAACGTGCCCGGACCAGAGGTAGGATCCCATTCACAGGCTCCTTCCCACAGAGGTAACCGGCTACATGAAATTCCAGACGCGGGGATCCACACGTAGGGTTCCACACGAACATGTCACCCCTTTCGTTGTTTTGCTCGCTGGGTGCCGCAAATCTCGCTTTATGTGCGCAACATTGTATGCACAGGGTTCTGTGCACAGGTTGCGACCTATAGGTTTCCACGTCAGGTTTGCACGCGCCATCTGAATGTACGGGTAGTTGACCTGCCATATTGCCAGTCGTTATGCCAGCATGCGTGCTTACCACATGTCAGGCATGGTACATATTCTAGAGTGTGCCCGTCGTTGTAGCCTGTTCATTTGAAGCTTATTGGCGACGGCGCTCGTTCGCATTATTTTCGGCTCAAGCCATGCGTTGGGGTCATACTCCAGCACCATGCGCTTCAAAGGAAAGCAACAACTATGTTCCCAAGAGCATGTGGGCATGCCTGGGTGCGTTGCCCGCAAAAGCAATCTGCCTTACGTCATCCCTGTGCCTGGTACATCGTGTGCGCAGCTACCGCCCGAGGGCGCCGACGCAGCAGGACCTCTGCTCGTAGGCTGCGGGGCCGCACCGTGCAGCAGTGCGCTTCCCGCGTGCACGTGGGCCCCCCGCGGGGGCGGCGCCACGGGCGTCTTCGGCGTCGCTTTCTGCCTGGGCGTCGCGTGGGGACGCCTGCGGTGGCGCCGGCCTGGCTCGCGGAAGCCGGCCACCGTGCTCAGCGCAGCGGGTGGTTCCGCAGTGTGCCTGGTTGATGCACCAACCCACCTGGAGGCCAGCAGTGGCCCGGCGTGGAGCATCGCCGGCAGCCTGCCGCTGACGCTGCTGCCGTCCGCCTTCGGCGGCCAGCTGGCAGCCTCACCAGGAAGCCTCGGCGCGCCGCGTGCGGCAGGCAGCGCCGAGCTGGCGGCAGGGGCGGCGCGGGCGGCGCTGCGGGTGGGCCCAGGGGTCGTGAAAGCAGGGGGGAGTGTCCAGGGGGGGAAGAACGGAATCACATATGCTTTCTCGCCGCCGAGGACGCCTGTCCAAGGGCGGCCGGAAAATTTATACCTCTACGGTGGCAGGTCAGGGTATAAACTTTCGAGCCGCCCTGGGACAGGCACCCCCGATGACGAACAAGTATGTTATACCGTTCATCCCCTAAAGTGTGGGCGGACGTTCGCGGCGCGGCGCGCAACAGGGGGCGGGGCGATGGGGTCCGAGGGGGGCGGCCCGCAGAAGGGTTCGGAGGCTTCTGAAGGGGGCTTCTCCACTCGCAGGAGGGCTTCTCACAAGCCCCCCCCCTGACTTCTCAGAAGGCTCCCCCCTCCTCGCCCCGCCCCGTGCACCCTTGCGCGCGCCGCCGAGGACTGGCGGACATTTTCACAGGGTCAATCGTCATCTCCGGACGCTCTTGATGGGGCTTGGGCGTCTTGGGGGCCCTCCTGGGCGGGGCTGACACCCTCTTGCGTGGGAAGGCCCGGGAGACGCCTTTCGGGGTGTCTTGCAGTGCCAGGGCCGGGCTCTCGATGCATTTGGGTCGGATTTTTCCTTTCCCCATCCAGGCTCTGCTTAGAAGGGTCAGGAGGGGAAAAATCCTGGGATTTGTGTCTATTTATTTGTGCGTCCCTGGGTCACTTCAACGGGCTCTTGTTTGCTTGTGAATGAGACCGGTGGGTGCGGGATCCGTCGCCCCGGGCGTTACTCGGGGTTCCCAGGCGCTGTTCCTCGGCGTTGCTCGGCGATGGCGGCCCTCGGCGTTGCTCGGGGTTCCTTGGGGTTCGTCGGCGTTGCAGAGTAGTGCCGAGCAACGCCAGGCAACGCCAGGCAACGCCAATCAATGCCACGCAATGGCGAGCAATGCCAAGCAATGCCAAGCAATGCCAAGCAATGCCAAGCAATGTCAAGCAGTGTCATAGGAATCCAAGCAATGTCAAGCAATGCCAAGCAACTCCAAGCCATGCCAAGGAAGGATTTCCTGCAAGAACTTCAAGCAACGCGTTGCTTTGCATTGCTCAGACCTGCATGGAAATGCGTCGCAAGGCAGAAGCTCTCTCTGTCTGGGGTCGCGCTGGGTTAGTTTTGATTTGAATCACGAGGTCGCGGTGTCAGTTGACCCACGCCACCAGGTCAGCCCGATCGCCGTCTCATTGGGTCAGCTGACCCGCTATACGGTGTCAACGGGTCGCGGGGTAACGGGGTCGCCTGTTTCGCGAGGGCGCGGGTCGCTGGGTCACCAGATCAGCGGGCCCAAGCTACTGGGTCGCCAGGTTGACGGGCCAGCTGACCCACAACGCTGGGGTCGTCGTCTCACTGGGTGAGCCAGGTCAGCTGGCCCGCACTGCTGGGTCACCAGGTCAGTCGGGTCAGCTGACCCGCGCTTTTGCAGCACCAGGTCGCCGAGTCAGCTGACCAACTTCATGCTACTGGGTCATCTGACCCACGCGACGGGGTCATTGGGTCACCTGGTCCGCGGGTTCCAGGACACCGGGTCACGAGGTCAGCTGGCCCACGCTCACTCTCTACTTTCTATTCTTTCATCCGCAGTGTTTACCATTCTTATTGTAGTTTGGTGAACGGGTCAGCAGAACCACAGGATCACTGGGTCGCCAGGACAGGGTCGCAGGGCTTCTTGGTTGCCGGGACATCAGGTCAAGAGGGAACTGGGCCATCGTGCCACAAAGTTAGGAGTCACAGAGAGGATGAGGACGAGGAGGCGGAGGAGGAGGAGGAGGAGGAGGAGGAGGAAGAAGACGGAGCGGAGGAATATTTTAAGGTGATGGACGAGATATAAGATGATATGGAGGAGGGGGGGAAGGAGGTGAAGGAGAAGGGGGAGGAGGAGGAGGAGGAGGAGGAGGAGGAGGAGGAGGAGGGGGAGGAGGAGTGGAGGAGGAGGAGGTGGAGGAGGCGGAGGAGGAAGAGCATGAGGGATACGGAGGAGTACCATGGTAAACCTAGGATGCGTTAACGGTGTTGCAATAATCCCTGCCTCCAAGTTCCCTCTTTGTAGGTCCCTAGAAGAAGTTATTTTCATTGCGGGAAGTAGTCCACTTGAAGATAACCGTCTGAGGATTTTCAATCGTGCCAAAATGTCGTTTGTGGGACGAATGCCGCGGATCACCGTGACTGTTGCGTCCTCACATCCCTGAATCGTGCCAGAGCACCATTCCCGGCACTTCAACATTCCTGGGGCTTCAACACCGCGAATCACCGTTACTGTTTCGTCCTGACCGTTCTCATCGTGCCAGAACGCTCTTCCTGGGACTCCGACCATACGAACCCTTGAAACGGATGCAAACTGTCAAGGCGAATGTGCGCGGCGCTGCGGCGAGAGCCACATACTTGGAGACACCGCACACGGCGAGGGCCACAGTTTTAAGGAAACCGCCCTCCATCCTCGAAGTCCTTGCAAACTTTTAGGACGACGCTGAGGCGAGAGCCGCATTTTGAAAAGGAGCCGCCCTCCATCCTTGAAGCTGCAGCAAACTATTCATAGAACATCTGTGCGCCGCGCTGAGGGCAGAGCCGCCATTCGAGCACTTCGCTCTCCGTCCGTCAAGCTGCTGCAGGTTTTTCAGACGAACGTGCGCGAGGCGAAGGCGATAACCACATTTCCAGAAGCATCCACCCGCTCTCCGCCCTTGAACCTGTTGCACATTTCAAGATTCGGGATCGTAAGTGGCGAGGAAGGTCTCATGCGAAACGAAACGCCTGGCCCGCCCTATCAACACGTCTGGGGGTTTCTGGGAGAAGTTAAGCATAAGGAAAAATGGGTAGAGGAAGGGGAGGGGAAGGAGGAGCAGGAGGAGGAGGACGAGGAGGAGGGGGAGGAGGTGGATGAGGAACAGGCATGAGGTGGAGGAGGGATAGGATGAGAGGCAGGAGGAGGAGGGCAGGAGAAGGGGGAACGAGGAGGGGCAGGAGGAGGAGGAGGAGGAGGAGGCGGAAGAGGACACGGCAGAGGCGAAGGAGGAGTATCGGCCCGGCTCGACACGACACGCAGTCGTGGCGGCTCGTCACGCTGCGGCGCCGTGACCAAGCCTTTTAGCTGCGAGGTCGATTCCGACGCCCTGGACTGGTCTGGAGGGGCTCGTCTGTATCACCTGATGGCCACAACGTAGCTGAACCATTTCGGAGGCTGACAATTGGCTTGGCGGTGGAGGGTCTCTGTACCATTGTCAGTGCCCACACCACCTGGACAATTGGAGGCCAACCTATGGGGCTTACCGCCCACAGTTACAGTGCAGCTGCTAATCCTCGCACAGTTCGTGCACCGACTCTGACCGTTCAGAATCATGGCAGGACGTGTCGGGTGCACCATCTTACCTCATACCTTATAGGTGGGGAGCGAAGGCGGAATGGGAAGGGGAACCTTCGATGCAGAAGCAGGCCTCCTTCCTGGGCAAAGCCTGCCGCGCATCCAGGTCTCGACCGAGGTTCTACTGGGGCTCAGCTTGCAATGGAAACATCACCAGCCTTATTTTGCCCTTCGGGTGCGACTGCACGCCATAGCCCGAGGCGTGCTCCAACTCCTGCTTCAGAGAAACCTTTCACAGGGCGCTGGTGGTGGCCGGCGTCCATGCCTCTCACGAGGAATACATCATCCTTCGGTCAGGACCGCTTCGATGCGTGTGCGGACCCTCAGGGGGATATTCTCAAACGCAACAAGCGAGTTCAACCGAGGCTGTATCAGGTGAACAGCTTTTGCCTGGCCTCCCTGGGCCGATGTATCGGCCTGCTCATCCCCGAGAGTACCATACCACGGCTGGCTGATGACGCTAGGCGGGAGTTCCACTTCCGACGAAAACTTGGTTCGGTTCAGATTTCAGACGACAAGGTCGCTGGAGGATCGCAGGCTTGATCCTTTGCTGTCAGAGCTCGTGGTGCCCCTGCGGCTTGTGTGCCAGAGCCCGCGCTGCCAGCCGCCTTTGAAGACCGTCGCATTGTCCGTCGAGATCTCGAGGGGACCTCGGGTTTACAGAAGGCAGTAGGCCAGGGCAGCCAGCTCGACACACGGAACCGTCTTGGGAGGAGACGAAGAGCCGAAGAGGATTTGAGTGGAGAGCTCGCAGGGGACCTCGTAATGGGCTGAACCATCTGGATAAGCACGTCGAGTTCGACTGTAGGCTCTCTGGACCTATCCGAAGTCGACGAGAAGTGGGCATGTCCCTGGTTTAAGCTGGTTGAAACTTGTTCCAAGCTGAGGCCTCTGGGAGCCCTCGTTGAGCCGAGCAGGCAGGATACCCCTACAGCAGAATTGCAGAGTTGCTTCACGTCGGGCTCTTGGGCGATGGAGTCCGCAGCTTTTCTTTCCAAGTCTTGGGTACGGTGGATCCAGTCATGGTCGAGATCTTAACTCCGGGCACAGGCTACTTGGGCAGTCCAGCACGCTCCCACCATGACATTTTGCAACGCGTCTGATTATTTGAAGGGCTTTTCTTGCGCCTCATCTGGCGCAATTACTTTTATTCAAGATTGGAGGTGGGCACCATGTCCGCATCCAAATCCTCTTTGGTGCGTACTCGCATTCGCCACAGGCCACAGGCCGGCCACCATGTGGCGGTGGATGGCCTCGAGCAGGGGCTCCAGATTTGTGAGTGCGGGGTCGTGGGCCCACTCTTTGCCAGTAGAGTCGGTCCAGCGCTTAGTGGTCATCAGTCCCAGCCGATCGCGCCCATCGCGACGACCATGGCACCTGTGGGCGTGTTACTAGCCTCGTCTCTCGCTCTCGTGGTAGCTTGGTGTAGCTTGTCACAGACTTCTTGCCATCATACCTTGATTCTTCAGGCTTACGCCACATCCGCCGACCCCTTGATTGTAGTTCGTTTCCCATAGTCTTCCCCAAACGTCCGTGGATCCTTTGGCGTGTTTCTTGGGTGCGTCTTATTTTGTTAGGGGGCGGTCAGCGTTTTTTTATCAGGTTTACTCGGGCTTTTTGGAGGTCTTCCTTCAGCCGCCGCAGGGGTCTTTTGTCCGGTGCTGTCAGGTTTGGGACTCTCGTGGGCCGTACTCTCGGGCCGTCTTGTCTTCATCCTGGGGGCGCCCATCCTGGGCCTGCGTCGGTGCTGGGCAAACGCAAACGGCGATGGTGGACACATGCATGGTGCCTTCTCGGGGCCCTTTGGGGAGTTGTCATGGTTTCTGTGGCGGTTTCCGGGGCCTGGGGTGGGGGGGGCGGGGAACATGTTTTACAAGCTGACGATTCCCAAGGGGATCGGTGGATTTCCCGCGCGACGAAGGTCGGAGCGAGCGGCGTGGCCAGACCATTCGGGGGCGTGAGCGCGTTGTTCTGCGGGGACTTCTATCGTCTGGAGCCGCCGTCAGGAACAGCAATCAACTCGCTGCCCGCGTCGTATTTGGAACATGTAATCAAGGGTTCAAAAAGCGCCCCTACCCTGGTTTACGAGGCGCTGTGCGCTGAACTTCTTGTGGGCTGACATGGTAAGCCCTGCGTATCGCGCGGCTTGCTGGCGGCTCTCTGGCTTTTGGGAGCTCGCAGGAGGTTTACTGACCACGCACTTGTAACCCACGGTAGGGGCGTTTTTCCACCCCTCAATGGAAGTATGCGCCAGGGACCACGGAGGACCACTGGCAGCACATTTTCGGGTGCGCCAGAGGCAAAGGGGCGGTTCAGGGAATGACGGTGTTGACAAAGTGCAACCGCGTCGAAGACCAGGCCGATGGGTCTTTGGGCGTGCAAGACGAGTTTCGGCGAGGGGCACTGACTGAACGTGCGCGCAGTTTGTTGCATGGGAGGCCAACGGATTCTGGCTTGGTGCTGCGGCAAGGGGTCTTACATTATTTAGATGTGCAGCACACCGACCGGCAGAGAACCCTGCAGGGGTAGCCGCTGTTTTTCGCTCCTGCTGGGCCCTCGTCACAGGCAGGCCCATTATTGCAGCGTCGAAGATGCGCTTGGCGCGGAAGTTAGTGTTATAGAGGCAGGCCGTGGCCTTTCTCTCTGCACCTAGCCACTGGAAGACCTCGGCACGCACTGCGCGCTTTGCCGTGGCACGAGCTCGCTTGTCCGCAGTCGGCCGCCTCCCCAGGGAGTTGAGCTGGCAGGGCGTGGCGGACGACCTGCAGTCAACCGCCTGGGGCCTCCTCGGTGTCGCCCTGGCCCCAGTACTCCTACACGTACTTGGGTTGCACCCTCACGAACGCGGCGCAGGAGACCAACCCCTGCACCCAGCCATGCAGGATACGAAAGGAAGAAGCATGAACGGCTTCCTCTTCAGTCTCTTCCTGTGCCTTGACGTGGCCAACTTGGTCTACAACGCCACCATGGCGGCCCTCTTGCGAGCAGCCGGGCTGGGCTCCCGCCTTAGCCAGGGCGGGGAGGTAGACAATACTTTGTTTCCCGCCCGCATGGAGTGTGCTGGGCTGCTAGAGCCCTGGAAGATCGCAGACTGGTGCATTCCGAGCGGCACCAATCGGACCGCTTCCGCAACCCTGGTCCCCTGGTATTTGCTTATGCCAGCGGCGCCACGACCCTTCTTCGAGTGCCCATTTTGAAGCTTTCTGGGCGGTGCCCGGCTTTCAGGGCCTGAGGCAGGTCGCAGACGACCTCAAGTCCGTCTTTGGCCTTCTGCTGCTGCACTACCTGGGCCTCCGCACCCTTCTGGGAATGAGCCTGCTGATTCAGCGGGGGCCGCGTACGTCTCTGTTCTCACACGGGGACGCCGAGGGGCTGGGCGACATCCTGGAAACCATTCTGGGCTGCTGCCGCCTGCGCCGCCCGCGGGATCGGATTGTGCGGGACGGGTTCGGTGCAGCGCACGGCCTGACAAGTGAGTATGGTCTTGAACTACGCGCAGCCCTGAAGGATCTCATACAGGCGACAGCCAAATTAGTGTGGAGGAGGGCGAGGAGGAGGAAGAGGAGGAGGAGGAGGAACAGGAGGAGGAGGAGGACGAGGAGGAGGAAGAGGAGGAGGAGGAAAAGGAAGAGGAGGAAGAGGAGGAGGAGGAGGAGGAGGAGGAGGAGGAGGAGGAGGAGTTATATTGATAGTAAGAAGCAGAATAATAATCATACAACTATTAAGACGCACAATAATACGGATACTATGCCTAAGCATATTACTATCAAGCCGAACAAGAATACTAACACTAATACGAGTACTACTGTTGATCACATTCAGACAAATGCATACAATACTAATACGAACATTCGCCAGAATACTAGTACAACTAATAAGACTTATACGTCTACCCATCGTACTACGAGTAATATTAATAATACTAGTGATATCAGTCATAAAGATGCGAATGCTGATTCTAATCAGAATACGACGCATACACATAACATTGCCGAGCAGGCGACGAACCAAACATTATTATGCTGTCTCAGAAGAAGGATACGAAGACGAAGCATAATGCTCAGACTAATGTTGATGAGAAGGATCATGCTATATGTATTTAAAATGTCAATGCTAACATTCGTATTAGTTTACGAATTATAGGAATATTATTCGTACTAACGCTAACAGTTGTAATACTTGAACTAGTAGAAGTAGTAAATAAACGATTAATACTGCGAATAAAAGGGGAATGCTACGACGAAACGTAACATACTGATAGTAAGAGTACTTCATATACTAATACTAATCGAACTCGTAACAGAGAAGAGGAGGATGAGGATGAGGAGGAGGAGGAAGAGGAGGAGGAGGGGGACGAGGAGGAAAAGAGGAGGAGGCGGAGGAGAAGGAGGAACAGGAGGAGGACGAGAGGGAAGAGGAGGAGGAGGAGGACGACGAGAAGGAGGAAGAGGAGGAGGAAGAGGAGAAGAAGGAGGACGAGAGGGAAGAAGTGGAGGAGAAGGAGGAGGAGGACGAGGAGGAGGAGGATGAGGATGAGAAGGAAGAGGAGGAGAAGGAGGAGGAGGAGGAAAAGGATGAGGAGGAGGAGGAGGAGGAGGAGGAGGGGGAGAAGGAGGAGGAGGCGGATGATGATGAGGATGATGATGAGGAGAAGGAGGACAAGGAGAAGGCAAAAGCATACTAATAGTAATGTGATACATAATACTGGTAAGGAAAGAAGAATATGATCAGTTCTAGTAATAAGACAACGTAGACGAAGACGAATCATAATATGGATACTTAAGTAAGGCTAATCAAACGGCGACGATTAATAAGACGACGACGCACACCGAAACGACGCATACTATATTTGAACATCATTCCGCTAATAATGCGGATCCCACTAATAAGAATATCAACCATAATGTTACTAACAATAACCATGCGAATGCGAAGAAAACGAAAACTATCACGAATACCAATACTACTCAGAAGAAGACGAACACGAATAACACGAAGAGGAATAATGATCAGGATGGGAAGACTAATCGTACGACTAATATTTTCAACAATAGTAAGACAACTGATAGTCATATTATTAAGCAACACGGGAATAGTACTGTGAGCGACAATTGTACTAATAATAATTCTAACTCTATACTTCTTCTTTGACTCACGAATAATCATATGACTAAAACTATCACTACCATGGTTACATTAGTAAGATTATTGATACACATCCTAATTGCAACAAGTATAACAAGATGACTGATCGAAGTAGTTGTATTTGTAGTAATAGTAGTCATGAAAAGAAAGTGAAGCCGCACGACCAATTACGAATGTTAAGCATACTAGACATAAGGCGAAACACATTAATACTAACAAAGTACGAATCTCATTAGCACTAACTCGAACAGCACTATTGAAACACACAAGAGAAATCCTACTACTACTACTACTACTACTAATCATAGTAATAGTAGTACTACTAATAGTAATAACCATAATCATATGATTGATAATGCTGATACTAATACGAATGATACAAATAACAACAATAATACTATTAATAATATTAATAATTTTTTATCGATATTATTACTAGTAATAATACGAATATTAATACTCATGCTACTAATAACAATGGTATTTTTTATAATAAGGATAATAACCATAGCAACAACAATAACAATACTAACACTCATAATAATACTAAGAACGCTAATAATACTACACATGCTACTACTACTACTAATAATACTAACACTAACACTAAACATAATACTAATACGGATACTCAGAAAAATAATAATGATGATGATGTTACTACTACTACTACTACTACTACTACTCCTACTCCTACTCCTACTCCTACTACTACTACTACTACTAATAGCAATAATGAGAATAATAT
>CAUYUJ010020559.1:53505-86005 GCA_963575745.1 Prorocentrum cordatum | reverse complement strand
TATCCCCAGCAGTCCATCCACAAACGATTGCCAGGGCAGTTGCCCTAATGAAGGAAGTGTAGAAGCACGCTGTGGAACAGCCGCGGTGGAAGTGTGTCGGGAACGCAGAAAATTGAGGATGATGAGGAGGCGGCCTTTGCGGACATGTTGTTGTGAGAGGTTCTCTGCGGACTCTCGGAGACATCTCGGGGCCCTCTTGGGACCGTGGGTCCTCTTGGGGCACTCTTGGGGCCCTCTTGAGGCTCTTTTGGGGGTCTGGGGGTCTTCTTGGGGCTCTTCAGAGAGATCTGGGGGCCGTTTCAGAAGCATGAAGAGCATTCGGTTTTGTTTGTGTGTTCTCTCTAGGGCAATTTTGGACGCCCTAACCCCTTGGGACCCCGTCCCCGTCCAGGGCAGGTGGTCGCGAGGGCGATTCCTCGAAATGTCACTCGCCCTCGCTGCCCTCCTCGGCACAAGCTTGGAGTTTCTCGAAATGCCTGGTGTGCCATTGAGGGCATTTCGAGGAGACGCCCTCGCGACCACCTGCCGTCAAATTTCTTTCGAGAAACTCCCTCGTAGCCAGCCTGCAGGCTGGGAGGGAGTTTCTTGAAATTCGTCGCAGCCGGGGCCGGAGCCGGGGCTGGGGCCCAGGCGATTTCGAAAGCTCCTTCAGCGCCAGCCTGTCGGCTGCGAGGGAGTCTCCAGAAACTCGCCGCAGCCATGGCCAGGGCCGGGGCCAGGGCCGGCGCTGGTGCCAGGGCCATGTCGAGAAATTCCCTCAGCGCCAGCCTGTAGGTTGCGAGGGAGTTTCTTGAAATTCGCCGCAGCCGGGGCCGGAACCGGGGCTGGGGCCGGGGCAATTTCGAGAACTTTCCTTAGCGCCAGCCTGTAGGCTGCGAGGAAAATTCTTGAAATGCGCTGGGGCCAGGGCCAGCGGGGCTGGTCAGCGCCAGCCTTTTGGCTGCGAGGGAGTTTTCCAAATTTCGCCGCGGCTAGGGCCAGGGCCGAGGCTGGGGCCGGGGCCGGGGCCGGGGCTGGGGCCATTTCGAGAAACTCCCTCGAGCGCCAGCCTGTAGGCTGGGAGGGAGTTTCTCGAAATTCACCGCGGCTGGGGCTGGGGGGGACCTGGGCCATTTCGAGAAACTCCCTCTGCGCCAGCCAGTAGGCTTCGAGGGAATTTTCGAATGCGATGGAGTTCTCGATGTTCGCCGCGGAGGAGTCGGAGGCGCGCGGCTGTGGGGAAGTGGTCGCCCTGCGGGGGGAGGCCACTTCGAGAAACTCCCTCGGCGCCAGCCTGTAGGCTGCGATGGAGTTCCTCGAAGCTCGCCGCGGGGGAGGCCCGCCTCTCCTGAAAACCTGGGAGTTTCTTGGATGTCTTCTTGCTGGTGACCTATTTTGAGAACTCCTCTGCGGCTTAGCAGGGTGGCTGCGAGGGAGTACCTCGAAATTCAGCCTCGGCGCCAAAGCGAATTTCGAGAAACTCCCTAGCGGCCAGCCTGCTCGGCCGCAGAGGATCTTTTTCAAAATAGGTTACAAGCGCACAATTTCGAGAAACGCCCCTGCGACCACCAACCCCCGTCCAGACCCGGGGGAGTGGGTAGGAGGAGGTGTCACGACACCTCCTGCTCACAGGGCGCAAGCCGTCTCGCTCACTCCCATCAGCCCTTCCAACGTGTAAGTAGCACCCGAGTCTCCCCGTCAAAAACCAACTCAAAGTGGTCTTTGGGCGCCTGCGCATGCTTCATATTTGTAAACACATTGCTTTTTTTCCAGTTGACCGGGAATGTTGGCCTGCGCGCAGCAAGCAATGTCAGGACCCCCACCGTCCTTAGCAAACACTAGTGCAAAGTGGTAGCGGGGCGTTCGCGCAAGCTCCAGCATTGGAGGCACTTCGTATTTTGTATCGTTTTGCTTTGACCGGGATGGTTGGCTCGCGCGCAGCAAGCAACAGGCCGTGCATGCTCCAGATTCGGAGGCAGCGTGTATTGTGTACGGTTGCTACGGGCACGCGTTCCCTACTCAGGGCTTCCGGTGCGCGACTTCGCTGGCGCCACCTTTTGCACCCGTCTGGACTCGGACCGCTGCTTGGGTTTCCGTGATCTCCACGGTTTCTTTCGTGGTGCCCCGCGCCATTTTGGCCGCGCTGCAGCTTGGCTGCTTCTCGCACTTGTGTGTTCTGCTGCTGTTGGACTTGACGGCCCGGCCACCCTGGTACTTCGCAGCCTGCCAACGCTCACGCCCACACTGGACACCAATTCGACCTCCGTCAGTCGGCTCACTTGGCTGCGGCCACCCTGGTACCTTCACAGTAGTTTGGGGGCTTGCGCCCATCTAATTACACGTCTGCTACTGTCCCTGGTCGCCGGTCTTCCCGACTACCTGCAGCTTCCGACGCGTTGCATACGTGCACCCTGGCAGTACTGGTATTCAGCTACAGCCAGCCTCTTCCATTCGCCGGCCCGCCGGTGAGGTGCTGCGTGAGGCTCCGCCCCGCCGCTTTAAGTCAATTCGTCGTTGCGTGCCCCGCTTTGACTGGACTCGCCGCTGGCGCGCTCGCCTGCGGCCGCTGACTAAAAAGTATAGTGTACGGTTTTTTGTCAGGGGTGGTTGGCTTGCAAGCAATATTCAGCCCCCCCCGCCGTCCCTGTCAAAAACCAATGCAAAAAGGTAGCGCGGCGCCCGCGCATGCTCCGGATTTGTCATAGGGCCAGGTGGGCTGCCAGGCCTCTCCCAGACATATCCTGTTTGGCTCACTCCCACTTGCCCTCCCAGCACATAAGTAGTACCCGAGTCTCAGCATATTCAGCGGTCGTCTCTGGATGGGCAGCTACTGGGAACCAATGCAGGCCCCAAGTTCGCGACTCTGGGGCGAGGTGCGCCACGCGTGCCAGGCGCGCCGCGCGCACCAGGCGCGCCAGGCGCCCAGGGGCCCAAGCGTGTTAGTCCCGCCTGGTGTGCCAGATGCGCCACGTGCTCCATGTGCGCCAAGCGTCAGGTGCGCCCGCTCACATCCTTGTCGAAAACTGGTGCGCAATCGTGGCGGAGTGGCCATCATGATGTCTGGTGGGCCTGCGCACAGCAGGCAATACGCCGACACCCCCGCCGTTCCTTTCCAAAACCAATGCAAAGCGATCGCGGATTGCCCGCGCATGACCCAGATTTAGCCGCGAAGCGTAGTTTTTTGCTTTTGATTGGGATGGTGGCCCTGCGCACAGCAGGCCATATGCTGGCCCCCCCCGCCGTCCTTGTCAGAAGCAGTGCAAAGTGTTAGCGGCCCCCCGAACATGACCCAAGATTTTGCCGCAAAGTGCACTTTGCATGGTTTTTCGACAGTGATGGCGGGCGGGCCCTCATTGGCCCGGGTTTATTGCCGAGCGGTTGGGGGAGGGGTGTGTGTATTAATGAGGGGCATTGAACAAGCTACCCCCAAGCCGCCAGTCGTGTCGCTCACTCCCACCCGCCCTCCCAACTCATAGGCAGCATTCGAGCTTGGGGCCCCGATCCCAATGAGTTTATGAGCAGACTATGAGGGCACCCCCGCCGTCCCTGTCAAAAACCAGTGCAAATTGATCGCGGGGCGCCCGCGCATGATCCAGATGTTGCTGCAAAGCGCCCTTTGTAGATAGTTTTTGTAAGGGATCGTGCGCCTGCACAGAGCAGTCAATATTAAGGCCCCCCCCTGACGCCCCGTCTGTCAAGAAACCAATGCAAAATGATCGCGTGGCGCTCGCGCATGAATCGGCTTTTGAAACAAAATGCGTCTTTGCATTGTCCGTTGACAGGGATGGTGGGTCCGCGCAGGGCGGACATTTTCAGGGCACCGTTGTCTCCCCGTCAATAAAAACGCAATGCGAAGTGATCATGGGGCGCCTGCGGCCAGCCCAGATTATGCCGCAAAGTGTATTATGCGTTGTGTAGTGACAGGGGTGGTAGGCCTGTGCAGAGAGGACAGTGCAGTCGGGGCGCTGAAGAAGGAATCCTTTTCGTTGGGGAGGGGTTCGGTGTTCCTCAATTGTTTTACAGCTTGCCTTGGGTTTTCCTGAGGTTTTCCATGGGAAGTCGAAGTTTAACCTGTGGGGAAAAGGGGCCTCGTTCCTGACTTAGGGCTCCTTAGGTCAACGCCCCTACTGTATGAGGGCACCCCCGTCGTCCCCGTCAGAACCAATTCAAAATGCTCGCTGGACGCCCGCGCACGGTCCAGGTTTTGCTGCAATGTGCGCTTTGAATTTTTTTTGCAGGCATGGCGGGGGGTGCCCGCACTGTCCTGGGCTTGTCGCCGGTCGGGTGGGGGAGGGGGTGTGTATTAGCAAGGAACATTGATGAACCCTTCCCCCGAGCAGGGGAAGGAGCGCTTTTGAAAGAGGGAGGAGAACAGCTCGTCATACCATCTTCGCCCAGAGGGCTCTGGGGGGGCCGCCTGGGGAACTTCCTCGCCGCCAAGCTCTACGTCACTGCGTTCGCGAGTGGCTTGGTCTGGGTCACGGTCTCCGCAGCCCTACACTTGACGACTATGTCAACCGGGTCCCGTGGCGAACCCGATGCGTCGCACCCGCCGCTGCAGCGTGAAAAGCCTCTGTTCTGGTGGGGTCCCACGCATCAGGGTTTTCAGGTCGACCAGGACTACCATAAGGGCCCGATTACGCCCGACATCCGGCTGCGCCTGGACTTCCCGCCCGACTACATCTAGGGGCGCTGGGTTAAGGAAAGCCTGCGCTTCCTATCTTGCGCTGGCAGTGCCATCTGGCGGATGTGGGGTGCCATGGTCCCGCCCTCTGCATGGGCTCACTGCGCTCCCCGTACTCCCCCTGGACCTCCGACTCCACAGTCTGCGCTTGGACTACCACTATCGCTGCCGAGCTATCTGCGCGTCTTGACCCTCGCCTGCCCAGCCCCTGCGACGCTGCCGCTTCTCCACAGGCTCTGGCCGCCACGGCGCCAGCGTGCCAGCAGCCCGTGCGGCTCACGGGTGCCGCGGGCCCTCCCGCCCCCGCCTCCGACGCGCACCGCTTCACCGCGCTCTACCACCGACGTTGCATCCCCCTGGCGTTGTGATGCAGCAGCCCCGTGCCCTTCTTCCCACGTCTGCCCACGCCGAGTGGGCAGCCGAGGTGTTCACGCTCGGTGCGGGCCAGCGGGCAGCCATCCGCAGGTTCGTCACCCACACATGGACCACCGTTCAGAGGGCCTTGGGTCAGGGAAAGACCCAGCCACTCGCGGCCATCGCTGTCCTTCACGCCCGAGCTTCTCCCGAGCTCTGGTCGGTACTGCCGTGCCGTGGAACCAACTCTGCGGCCAACAGCGCCACTGACGCCATTTTCACCGGCGGTTCTCTACCGGGCACCCCGAACTGGGTGTCTCACCTGGCCTCACCTTGCGGTACATCTCGTCGGACGTTCTTGCCAATGCGCTCAAGCCCATGCCTCTCGAGCGCCACTGGCGTCGCAGCCAGCCGGCCGCCGCGGGCAAGCCCGAGAGCAACCTCCCTGTGCGTGCTCGGGATCGCGCGCGCGAGGGCCTGGCTCGCGCCCAATCGCTTCGGGCGGTCCAAGTCGGCCGTGTCCCCGCCTCCCACCTCACGGCCTCGGCGGTCGAGAGAATGGACAGCCTCGGAGCTCATGGCGTGGCCCGTGGCAGCACCGCGGCTGCCTCCCCGGTCGCCCGCGTGGGCGCGAAGGCGATCGCGCTTCGCGCGTCGCGGTCTGGCCATGGCGGCCGCCCGCCTTCAAGGCGACGGCGCGAGGGCGCGAGGGCAAGTAGATATTCGTCGTCGCACAGTGCGGGGCGCGGTGCTCGACGTCGGGCTACCCAGCTCTCCTGGGGCCCTCTCTTGGCCATCCCCCGACCCATACCCACAAGAGCAGGTCTCTGCTGCAGCTTCGTCACCTCTGCGTTGCCCCCTTCTCCCCTTGGGCCTCCACGGTGCCGGCAGCGACCCTGAGGGCATCCGCGTGTTCTTTCGGAGGTACCCCCCGCAGGTTGGCCGCTGCCGTGACGCACGGCTGACGCATGCTCATTTCGAATGTCCTTTTCCTCCTCCTCCTCCTCCTTCCCCTCTTGCCCCACCTGGCTAACTCCACGGCCTCGCTCTTCTGGCCCGTGGTCAAGACCTTGTCTGGAGCGTGGACGACATCGCACCGCATGCACGTCAATCCCCACAAGAAGAACTGCCTGTTCGGCTGCGACAAAGACTCGCAGTCCAAGAACACGGACGACATCAACCACTACATTACATGCCCGCGAATGTGGGCGCTACTGGCTCAGCCTCGGGGACATCCTGCTGGTGATGTCCTCGCGCGGCTCGGGCTCCACGAGAGTGACAACATCGACGACCACCCGAAGCACACCATCACACGCATGGCTGTGGCCTTCCGCACGTACAACATCATGCGGGTGCGCGCCGAGCTGGGCCCGCCCGCCATCCATGACGAGCTCAAGTACCACAAGGAGGTGGTCGCAACCGCCCGCCGCGTCCTGAGGCTGCCTCGGTGCCTCGTGGGCGGCGCGGGCCCGCTGCGCCTCTAACCCGCGGACACGCGCCCCCTTCAGCGCGTCGTTCGCTCCTCCTTCCCCTCTTCCTTCTCCTTCTTCTCATCCTCATTTGTTTCCTTGTTTCCCCCCGTCCCTCCTTTCTCCTCCTCCCCCTTCTGCTGCTGCTCCTCCTGTTTCCTCCTTCCTCAGTCCTACCTCTTCTTCCTCCTCCCAGTCCCCCTGCTCCTTCCCCTTCCTAACCTTCTCAACCTATTATGCTTGTTCTTCGTCTCTTCTCTTCTTTTCTCTTCTCTTCTCCTTTTTTCTTTTCTTCTCTTCTTTTCTCTTCTCTTCTCTTCTCTTCTCTTCTCTTCTCTTCTCTTCTCTTCTCTTCTCTTCTCTTCTCTTCTCTTCTCTTCTCTTCTCTTCTCTCTCTCTCTTCTCTTCTCTTCTCTTCTCTCTTCTCTTCTCTTCTCTTCTCTTCTCTTCTCTTCTCTTCTCTTCTCTTCTCTTCTCTCTTCTCTTCTCTTCTCTTCTCTTCTCTCTCTTCTCTTCTCTTCTCTTCTCTTCTCTTCTCTTCTCTTCTCTTCTCTTCTCTTATCTTCTCTTCTCTTCTCTTCTCTTCTCTTCTCTTCTCTTCTCTTCTCTTCTCTTCTCTTCTCTTCTCTTCTCTTCTCTTCTCTCTCTCTCTCTCTTCTCTTCTCTTCTCTTCTTTTCTCTTCTCTCTCTTCTCTTCTCTTCTTCTCTGTCCGTTCTCCTCTCTTCTCTTCTCTTCCCTTCTCTTCTCTTCTCTTCTCTTCTCTTCTCTTCTCTTCTCTTCTCTTCTCTTCTCTTCTCTTCTCTTCTCTCTCTTCTCTTCTCTTCTCTTCTCTTCTCTTTTCTCTTCTCTCTTCTCTCTTCTCTCTCCTCCTCTCTTTTCTTCTGTTCTCTACTCTTCTCTTCTCTTCTCTTCTGTCTTCTCTCCTCTTCTCTTCTCTTCTCTCCTTCTCTTCTCTTCTCCTCTCCTCTCCTCTCCTCTCCTCTCCTCTCCTCTCTTCGCTTCGCTTCGCTTCGCTTCGCTTCGCTTCGCTTCTCTTCTCTTCTCTTCTCTTCTCTCTCTTCTCTTCCTCTTCTTCTTCTCTCTTCTCTTCTCTTCTCTTCTCTTCTCTTTCTCTTCTCTTCTCTACTCTTCTCTTCTCTTCGCTTCGCTTCCGCTTCGCTCGCTTCGCTTCGCTTCGCTTCGCTCGCTTCGCTTCGCTTCGCTTCGCTTCGGCTACTCTTCTCTTCTCTTCTCCTTCTCTTCTCTTCTCTTCTCTTCTCATTCTCTTCTCTTCTCTCTCTTCTCTCTCTTCTCTTCTCTTCTCTTCTCTTCTCTTCTCCCTCTCTCATCCTTCACCTCTTCTCTCCTCTCCCTCCTCCACTCCTCTCCCTCGTCCTCTCCTCACCACTCCTCTCCTCTCCTCTCCCTCTCCACTCCTCTCCTCTCCTCTCCTCTCCTCACCCTCTTCTCCTTCTCTTCTCTTCCTTTCTCTCTCTTCTCTTCTCTCTTCTCTTCTCTTCTCTTCTCTCCTCTTCTCTTCTCTTCTCTTCTTTTCTCTTCTCGTTCCTTCTCTTCTCGTCTCTTCTCTGTTCTCTTTTCTTCTCCTCTCTGTTCTCTTCTCTTGTCTTCTCTTCTCTTCTGTCTTCTCTCATCTTCTCTTCTCTTCTCTTCTCTCTTCTCTTCTCTTCTCTCCTGTCTCTTCTCTTCTTCTCTCGTCTCTTCTCTTCTCTTCTCCCTCTTCTCTTTTCTTCTCTCCTCTTCTCTTCCCTGCTCTTTTCTTCTCTTCTCTTCTCTTCTCACTTCCCTGCTCTTTTCTCCTCTTCTCTTCTCTCTTCTCTCCTTTTCTCCTCTCTTCTCTGCTCTTCCCTTCTCTTCTCTTTTCTTCTCTCCTCTCTCTTCTCTCTTCTCTTCTTCTCTTCTCCGCTCTTCTCTTCTCTTCTCTTCTCTCCTCTTCTCTGCTCTCCTCTTCACTCTCTTCTCTTCTCTTCTCTCTTCTCTTTTATTTCTTCTCTCTCCTCTTCTTTTCTCCTCTCTTCTCTTCTCTTCTCCTCTTTCCTCATCTTTTTTCCTTCTCTTTCTTATCTTCCCTTGTCTTCTCTGTTATGTTTTCTTCTCTGTTCTCTTCTCTTCTCTTCTCTCTTCTCTCTTCTCTTCTCTTCTCTTCTTTTCTCTTCTCTCCTCTTCTCTTCTCTTCTGTTTTCTTCTGTCCTGTTCTTCCTCCTCTTCTCTTCTCTTCTCTTCTCTTCTCTTCCCTTCTCTTCTCTCTTCTCTCTTTCCTCTTCTCTCTTCTCTCTTCTCTCTTCTCTCTTCTCTTCTCTTCTCTTCTCTTCTCTCCTCTTCTCTCCTCTCCTCTCCTCTCCTCTTCTTCTCTTTTCTCTTCTCTCTTCTCTCTTCTCTCTCCTCCTCTCTTTTCTTCTGTTCTCTACTCTTCTCTTCTCTTCTCTTCTGTCTTCTCTCCTCTTCTCTTCTCTTCTCTCCTATATTTTCTTCTCTTCTCTTCTATTCTCTTCCCTTCTCTTTTCTTTTCTTCTCTCTCTTTTCTTCTCAAGTATTCTCTTCTCTTTCCTCTTAACTTCTCTTCTCTTCTCTTCTCTTCTCTTTTTTCTCTTCTCTTGTCTCCTCTTCTTCTCTTCTCTCGTCTCTCTTCTCTCTTCTCTCTTCTCTTCTCTTCTCCTCTCTTCTGTTCTCTTCTCTTCTCTTCCCTTTTCTTCTCTCTTCTCTCCTCTCCTCTTCTCTTCTCTTCTCTTCTCTTCTCTTCTCTTCTCTTCTCTTCTCTTCTCTTCTCTCCTTTCTCTTCTCTTCTCTTCTCTTCCCTTTTCTTCTCTCCTCTCCTCTTCTCTCTTCTATTCTCTTCTCTTCTCTTCTCTTCTCTTTTCTTCTCTTCTCTCATCTTCTTATCTTCTCTCTTCTCTCTGCTCTCTTCTGTCTCCTCTTCTCTTCTCTTCTCTTGTCTTGTCTTCTCTTCTCTTTTTTCTCTCGTCTCTCTTCTTCTCTTCTCTTCTCTCATATATTATCTCCTCTTCTCTTCTCTTCTCTTCTCTTCTCTTCTCTTCTCTTCTCTTCTCTTCTCTTCTCTTCTCTTCTCTTCTCTTCTCTTCTCTTCTCTTCTCTTCTCTTCTCTTCTCTTCTCTTCTCTTCTCTTCTCTCTTCCTTCTTCTCTCTCTCTTCTCTTCTCTTCTCTCTTCTCTTCTCTTCTCTTCTCTTTCTCTTCTCTTCCTCTTCGCTTCTCTCTCTCTCTCTCTTCTCTTCTTCTTCTCTTCTCTCTCTTCCTCTCTCTTCTTTCTCTTCGCTTCTCTTCTCTTCTCTTCTCTTCTCTTCCTCTTATCTCACTCCTCTCTTCTCTTCTCTTCTCTTCTCTTCTCTTCTCTTCTCTTCTCTTCTCTTCTCTTCTCTCTTCTTCTTCTCTTCTCTTCTCTTCTCTTCTCTTCTCTTCTCTTCTCTTCTCTTCTCTTCTCTTCTCTTCTCTTCTCTTCTCTTCTCTTCTCTTCTCTTCTCTTCTCTTCTCTTCTCTTCTCTTCTCTTCTCTTCTCTTCTCTTCTCTTCTCTTCTCTTCTCTTCTCTTCTCTTCTCTTCTCTTCTCTTCTCTTCTCTTCTCTTCTCTTCTCTTCTCTTCTCTTCTCTTCTCTTCTCTTCTCTTCTCTTCTCTTCTCTTCAGTCTATGCTGAAGGCGCGGGGGTGCCTGCGAGCTATGGCGTGGCCTGCCCGCGGCGAGACCGTTCCCGCCCCCCAGGGGCGCGACTGATGCGTCGGCCCCTTCCCCCGCCGGCGCGCGCAGTGGCGCTGCGCCGCCCTCGCCGCCGCGCGGGTGCGGATCGCCCGAGCCCTCGACGCACAGCGCCCGACCCCGAGGGCAAGTTCGCGCGGAAGGCCGCGTGCATCGAGGCCCTCCGCCAGGCGGAGGCGGAGGGGGAGGAGGAGGAGGAGGAGGAGGAGGAGGGGGAGGGGGAGGGGAAGGAGGAGGAGGAGGAAGAGGAGGAAGAGGAGGAGGAGGAGAAGGAGGAGGAGGAGGAGGAGGAGGAGGAGGAGGCCCAGCGCCTGCCTACGACGAGCTTGCCCAGCAGCTCGGCGACGCGCCGGAGCTGGTAAAGGGCCGCCCGCCGTGGTGTCCCCAGAGAACCTCCGGCGCGCGCCCCGCCGCCTGCGAGCCGCGCGCCAGGTCTCCCGGGCCCCGCCTGCGCCGCGAGCGCACCCGCGCCAACCTGGGCAACAAGCTCATCTTGGAGAACATCATTATTGAATCGCTTCGCTCATTCCGCCGGCCCGTATTGGTGCACGGCTGTCGAGGGCCCGTATGATCGATGTCAATGGGGTGCTGCTTGGTCGTTTTTACCTAACGGCGAAGACTGATAGGTTTCTAGTGGTCTCAAAAGAGAGCATCATGACTCCCCAGGGGGGTCCGGGCAGGATCCGGGGAGAATCCGCGAAAGTCGTTTTAAGCAAACAGTTACACTTTTCGTGGTCTTCGAGGTCCCAGAACTCCATTCCTGGGCATGATTTTGAATGCCAGCAGCTAACTGTAGGCCACTTCGTGGTTTTCGAATTCCCAGAACTCCATTCCTGGGCATGATTCTGAATGCCCGGAGCCAACTGTAGGCCACTTCGTGGTCTTCGAGTTCCCAGAATTCCAGTCCTGGGCATAATTTTGAGTGCCTGGAGCCAACTGTAGGCCACTTCGTGCTCTTCGAGTTCCCAGAATTCTATTCCTGGGCATGATTTTGAGTGCCTGGAGCCAACTGTAGGCCATTTCGTGTTCTTCGAGTTCCCAGAACTCCATTCCCGGGCCACATTTTGAATGCTGAGGCAGGCTGAGGCTGAGGCTGATGCAGGCTGAGGCTGAGGCACGCTGAGACTGAGGCCGAGGCTGAAGGCAGACTGAGGCTGAGGCTGAAGCAGGCTGAGGCTGAGGCTGAGGCTGAGGCAGGCTGAGGCAGGCTGAGGCTGAGGCTGAGGCTGAAGCAGGCTGAGGCTGAGGCCGAGGCTGATGCAGACTGAGGCTGAGGCTGAAGCAGGCTGGGGCCGAGGCTGAAGGCAGACTGAGGCTGAGGCTGAAGCAGGCTGAGGCCGAGGCTGAAGGCAGGCTGAGGCTGAGGCTGAGGCAGGCTGATGCTGAGGCAGGCTGAGGCTGAGGCTGAGGCTGATGCAGGCTGAGGCTGAGGCAGGCTGAGGCTGAGGCCGAGGCTGAAGGCAGACTGAGGCTGAGGCTGAAGCAGGCTGAGGCTGAGGCTGAGGCAGGCTGAGGCTGAGGCTGAGGCAGGCTGATGCTGAGGCAGGCTGAGGCTGAGGCTGAGGCTGATGCAGGCTGAGGCTGAGGCAGGCTGAGGCGAGGCCGAGGCTGAAGGCAGATTGAGGCTGAGGCTGAAGCAGGCTAAGGCTGAGGCTGAGGCAGGCTGAGGCTGAGGCTGAGGCAGGCTGATGCTGAGGCAGGCTGAGGCTGAGGCTGAGGCTGATGCAGGCTGAGGCTGAGGCAGGCTGAGGCTGCGGCCGAGGCTGAAGGCAGACTGAGGCTGAGGTTGAAGCAGGCTGAGGCTGAGGCTGAGGCAGGCTGAGGCTGAGGCTGAGGCAGGCTGAGCTGAGGCAGGCTGAGGCAGGCTGAGGCTGAGGCTGAGGCTGAGGCAGGCTGAGGCTGAGGCCGAGGCTGAGGCTGAGGCTGAGGCTGAAGCAGGCTGAGGCTGAGGCTGAGGCAGGCTGAGGCTGAGGCTGAGGCAGGCTGATGCTGAGGCAGGCTGAGGCTGAGGCTGAGGCTGAGGCTGATGCAGGCTGAGGCTGAGGCAGGCTGAGGCTGAGGCCGAGGCTGAAGGCAGACTGAGGCTGAGGCTGATGCAGGCTGAGGCTGAGGCAGGCCTGAGGCTGAGGCGGCCGAGGCTGAAGGCAGCTGAGGCTGAGGCTGAAGCAGGCTGAGGCTGAGGCTGAGGCTGAGGCTGAGGCTGAGGCAGGCTGATGCTGTGGCAGGCTGAGGCTGAGGCTGAGGCTGATGCAGGCTGAGGCTGAGACAGGCTGAGGCTGAGGCCGAGGCTGAAGGCAGACTGAGGCTGAGGCTGAAGCAGGCTGAGGCTGAGGCTGAGGCAGGCTGATGCTGAGGCAGGCTGAGGCTGAGGCTGTGACTGCGACTGCCGTTGCCACTGCGACTGTCATCGCGAATGCGACTGCGACTGCGAGAACAGCAGAATTCTACAACTGGATTCTCATCTGAATCTTAAGGGGAATGCTTCCAAATATGCTCCTACACATCGCTGTTAGGTTGCTTTGTCGGGATAATTTTGTTGATGGATGGCTGGCCTTGGGTGATTTCGCAGGTGGGAACCATTCTTTGCCCGCCTGAACCTTCTGTTTCGGAAGGTGGGGGCTCATGAACATCATTATTGTGACGATGCTCTTCGGGTTTGATCTGTGGGCCTATAAGATCTTCCAGGCGTGCAACCTTGGCGCCGCGCCGCTCGGGCTTAGTGTGCGGGCAGGCTCTGGAGTGCCGCGTGTGCCTGGTCCCTTTGGCTTCGGGCGTGCCTGACGTGCCTCCTGACGAGCCTCCTGAAGATCTGTCTGCCGACCCTCTTCCTGATGCTCTGCCCGCAGGCGCCTGCGCGGGCCCCCCCGCGCAGGAAAACATCCTGAATGTTTTCCCGACGATCCACCTGGATATGTACCTGAAGATCACCCTGCTGAATATGTACCGGGGGAAGTACCTCCTGCAGGCTCCTGAGGGGCCTCTTGAAGATGTACCTCCTGAAGAGCTCCCTGGAGAGCCTCCTGAATATGCACCTGTATACGTACCTGACGATATACCTGAAGATGTACCATCTGGAGAACAACGCATCAACCTCGGGAAAATCTCCCCTATGGTCCATTTGGCGGTGTACCCGAAGATCTTCCTTCTGAAAATGTATCTGGAGAAGTGCCCTCCGAAACCGCTTGAAGAGCCTCTCGATCTATACCTCCTGAAGGCCTCCTGATGAGCCTCCTGAAAATGTGCCTGGAAAGGTACCCAGCGATGAGCCTGACTATGTACCCCTTGAATATCTTCATGGCGATCTTCTTGAAAATGAACCTGGACTTATCCCTGCTGAGGATGTACCTGAAGAAATACCCTCTGAAGCCCCTGAATAACACAAACAAAAACGACTTCCTGACTATGTACCTTCTGACGTGCCTCCCGATGCGCCCCCCGACGATGTACCTGAAGACGTGTTCGATGATGTACATGAAGATGCAACTCCTGGATCACGAGGCGCGGCAGCCTCCTGAATATTCGGCAGACGATCCTCTTGGAAACGTGCTCGAGGATCTTGCGGCCGAGGATGTACCTGCAGAAGCACCTCCTG
Organism: Prorocentrum cordatum; assembly: GCA_963575745.1. Lineage (NCBI taxonomy): Eukaryota > Dinophyceae > Prorocentrales > Prorocentraceae > Prorocentrum > Prorocentrum cordatum. The sequence continues at coordinate 72,223 of CAUYUJ010020559.1, read as the reverse complement.
GGGCCTCCTGGAGGAGCCTGCTGCATATGTAGCCGCGGAGGTCTGCTCTGCTCACCAATCGCCTCGCACCCCGTGGCCCGAGCGCTGCGGGGCCGCAATCGCGCCCCCCCTCGGGGGCGGGGGCGGCCTGCTGCCAGGCCCCCTTCCCGCGAGGAGGCGCGGGCGCGGCCTCCTCGCGAGGGCCCAGGGCCCCGGGCGCTCTGCCCCGCCGCCTCTGCAGCGAACGGGCGGGGGCGCGCCGCGCTCGGCGTGCCGGGCGATCCCCTCGGAGGCCCCGCCTGCGCCCGCAGGGGTTCCGCCCAGCGCTCCCCCCGCGGCGCGTCGGAGGCGGCTCGGCCCTCTCCTGGCCGCCGCGTCCCTCCGTCGAGCCCTGGCCTCACGACAGTCAACATCAGCAGCGCGGGGCCGCATCCGGCCGCCCTTCGCAGGGGGGAAGGCCTGCGTCAGGCAGCGTCCTGCCCCCGCGGGGCTCTGCTCGCCGACGCCGCCGAAGTCGCGCAGCTCGCTCGAGCACTTGAGCGCGCCCAGCTCACCCCGGGCCACCCGCCCCTCGCCAGGGGCGCCCTCGGCTGAGCTTCCCATAGAGGCCCGTGCGCCGCCTGGCAAGCGTCCACTGAGGCCTGCCGCCGCTGCGGGTCCTGAAGGGGTGTTGGATGGACATTCCCAGCTAGGTACCGTCATGCCAAAAACGGGTGCAGGCCTCGCTTAACCCCACCTGGTGAGCTCGGATCACTGCGATGCAAGGTCGCAGCTTCAGCCCATGTTCGATTGTGCAGGGTCTCCCTCGCCCCTCCCTCGCTTTCCTCCGCCGGCCGTCTGGCCGCCTGGCCGTCTGCGCAATTGTGTATGAAGGGCCTCCTTTTGGCGACGGCGCCGGCCAAAGAGCTGCCGGCGCAGCGCGCTTGCCCGCCGGCCCGTGGACGGAACTCCGCCCAGATTGTCTGATCTGTTCTATTCTCTTCTTTTCGCTTCTTTTTCTCTTCTCGTCCTCCTCTTCCTCCTCCTCCTCATCCTCCTCCTCGTCCTCCTCTTCCTCCTCGTCCTCCTTCTCCTCCTCTTCCATCTGCTCCTCCTCGTCCTCGTCCTCTTCCTCCTCCTCTTCCTCCTCCTCCTCCTTCTCCCCCCCCTCCTCCTCCCCCCCATCCCCCTCCTTGTCCCTTCTTCCTCCTCCTCCTCCTTCTCCTTGTCCTCCTCCTCCCTCCTCCGTCCTCCTCCTCCTCCTCCTCCTCCTCCTCCCCCTCCCTCTCCTCGTCCTCCTTCTTCTCCTCCGCGTCTTCCTCCTCCACCTTCCCTTTTCATCCCTCCTCCTCCCTCTTCCTCGTTCTCTTCCTACTCCTCCTTCATCCTTCCTTCCTCCTCCATTCTCCTCCTTCTCGTCCTCCTCCTTCCTCCTTCTTCCTCCCTCCTTCCCCTTTTTCCTCCGCCTACGCCTCCTCCTTCTCCTCCCTCTTTCTTCTTCCTTCGCCTCCTGTGCTTCCTTGCCCTTGCTTTCTCGTTCCTCTCCTCCTCCCCCTCCTCCTCCACTTCCTCCTCCTCCTCTTCCTCCTCCTCCTCCTCCTTCTCATCCTTTACCTCCTCCTTCCTTTTTTCTTTCTCCTCCTCCTCCCCCTCTTCGTTTCTCTCTCTTCCTCCTCCTCCTCCTTATCTTCTTCTTCTTGATCTTCTTGTTGTTGTTGTTGTTGTTGTTGTTGTTGTTGTTGTTGTTGTTGTTGTTGTTGTTGTTGTTGTTGTTGTGGTTGTTGTGGTTGTTGTGGTTGTTGTGGTTGTTGTTGTTGTTGTTGTTGTTGTTGTTGTTGTTGTTGTTGTTGTTGTTGTTGTTGTTGTGGTTGTTGTTGTTGTTGTTGTTGTTGTTGTTGTTGTGATTGTTGTTGTTGTTCTTCTTCTTCTTCTTCTTCTTTTTCTTCTTATCATTCTTCTTCTTCTTCTTCCTCCTCCTCCTCTCCTCCTCCTCCCCTCCTCCTCCCCCCTCCACCTCCTCCTCCTCTCGTCCATCCGTCCCTCCTCCTTCCCTCCCTCCCTCCCTCCTCGCCTCTTCCAGTCGTCTGCCGCCGCCGATCCGGCCCCGCTTCGGGCGGCGGCAACGACGACGGGCGGCGGCAGCGTCGGCGTCCCGAACGGCCGCCCGAGAGCCAAGCTATGACCCGAACGCCAGACGACGATCATGGCGGCACCGCTCCCCTGCCGGCGGTGGCAGCGGCGGCGTCGTGATGGGCCAGAAATTGCGCGGGACAAGTGGCCCGCTCTTGGGGGCCGCAGTGGTGTAAGCTTGGAACTCGTTTGCGTAATTCAAGATTGAGCTGCTATTGTCCTTCTTACGTGTATCCTCGCACTCTGCCCGATGCCTGTGGCCACTTGGGCTCAGGCGCTCGGCCGATTTCGAACAACGGTTGGGCGCAGATGCTGGCTCTGGGGCTGCGCGCTTTCGACACTGCGCGGCGGTGGGTACGCAAGATGATGCGCGTGAACGACCTCTCGGCCCGCGCCTCGCACTGCAGGCGGAGGGCGCCGAGTTCGAGGAAACCCTCGTGCAGTTGGCGGAGGCCTTGGACCTCAGCGTGGAGGGGGCGCGGCAGCCGCTGAGAGAACCTGTGGATCGGGCCGTTGCGGAAGAGCCCGTTCCGACACGCCTGAGGGCGTGCCCCGTTTGTCCCGAGCGGGCCATTCTGGAAGACGTTTGCGGCGTGCCTCCGACTGGCGCATGTCCGAAGTGCGGCCAGGACCCTGCAGTTGCTGGGGGCGCGTGCGATGGCGGGGGCCTTTTTCGCGCGGGGGTGCCGCACGGCCGCGGAGGAGAGCCGACGCGGGCTCGAGGTGCAGGAGTGGGCTCGTTGGAAGCCTCGCCTGATCGCGCTGTTCGACGGGATGGGAACGCCCTCTTGCGATACGGCGCATGCCTGCATAGACCCAGGGCGGGCGAAGGACGGCATCACGGGTCGCACACGCATCAACACTGTGAGGTCGTACGTGCGAGGCATGGACACGATGCGCAGGTGATTCTTGCGCTCGCACGGGGTTCCGTGGCCAGTCACGATCGTGCACCTCATCGACTACGTGCGCGCCAGGCGTGTGTGTGCCGCCGGTGCCCAATCAGACCTTGCGCGCTCTGGTCTGGACGGTTCGGGTCGCGGGTGTCGATTCGAGCGACGGTTTCCCCGTTCGGCCCGATGCGCAGCAGGTCGTCGCGAACGTGGAAATGCTCCTTGTCGTGGGCAAGCGAGCAACGACGAGGACAGCCCCTTTCCGCAGCGCGTTCGTCGGAACTTCGGAAAAATGGCAGGTCCTGGACGACGGCCTCGGGCCGTGCCTGGGCGGGGTGGCGTGTCTTCGCCTCGTCAGGGTGTGGGCGGTGCTGCGCTGCGATGACCACAGCCGGCTCCCGCCGCAGCGCCTCGCTTTCGTGGGCGGAAGGCTGGCGGCCACAATGGGGCGCGCCAGCATCAGCGGAGCAGGGCGCAAGATGCTGGAGCTGCCGTTTGTGGTATCCCGACAGTTCTACATGCTGGGCCCAGCGTGGATCCAGACTAGCGTCGAGAGGGACTCCCTCCTGCCGAGGTGCGACGACGCGGGCTTGGTTGTAGTCCGCAAGCTTGCTGGGCGCGCCGAAGCTTCGGCGGCGGGTCAGTAAATGCTCCGGAGAGTGCTGAGGCCAACGGCGTGCATATGGGGGGTAGGTCGAGTTCTTCATCATGCAGGGGCGGATCGGAAACATCAACGCGTATTGATACGTTGGCATTATCGAAGACGCCTGCGGCGATTCACCGCCGCCCCCTGCGTTTTTGGAAACGCCTATGTGGCCGAACGTTGTGGCCAGAGGCCTGCCAAGCGATCGGGCCATGTGTTCCCCGAATCGGTTTGAAAAGCGTTCGGGGAACACGGTGGGCGAGGCTGGGCCGACTTGGGCCTTGCTTGGGGTGCTCCAGGGCCGTCTTGGAGGCCATCTTGAGCGTCTTGGAGGCGTCTCGGGCCGTCTTGGGGGCCGTCTTGGGGGCCTCTTGGGCCGTTCCGGGGCAATACTGGAAACCTCGTGGGCCATCTTTGGGGGCTTTTGGGTTATCTCGGGCCGTCGGAAGGCCGAAAAGAAGCAAATGTCAAATCCTTAGAAAACCTACGGAACATCCGTGTTTTTGGTCTTGTCGGGCCTTCTTGGAAGCCCTCTTGGAGCCCTCTTGGGCCGTCTTGGGCCATGCTAGGGCCATCTTCGGCCGTCTTGGTGGGCTCCTGGCCCGTCTGATGCCGTCGGAAGCCGTTTGGGGGGCCTCTTTGGGCCGACTTGGGGCTGGGGCCCTCTTTGAATGCTCCAGGGCCGTCTTACAGGCCTCCTGGGTCGTCTTGGTGGCCTCTTGGGGCCGTCTTGGGGGCCTGTTGGGCCGTTCTGGGGCCATGTTGGAGGCCTCTTGGGCGATCTTGGGCGATCTTTGGGGGCTCTTGGGCCGTCTCGGGCCGTCGGAAGGCCGAAACGAAGCAAATGTGAAAATCCTTCGGAAACCTATGGAACATCATTTTTTTGACCTCTTCTGGCCTTCCTGGAGGCCCTCTTCGAGGCCTCTTGGGCCGTCTTGGGCCATCTTAGGGCCAGCTTCGGCCATCTTGGTGGGCTCCTGGCCCGTCTGACGCCGTCGGGAGCCGTTTGGGGGGCATCTTTGGGCCTACTTGGGGCCCTCCTGGGGTGCCCCAGGGCCATCTTGGCGGGCCATCATGGGCGTCTTGGAGGCCTCTTGGCCCATCTTGGGGCCCCTCTTGGGGCCGTCTTGGAGGCCTCTTGGGCCGTCTCGGGCCATCTTGGAGGCCTCGTGGGCGATCTTGGGGCGATCTTGGGGGCCTCGTGGGCCGTCTTGAGCCGTCGGAATGCCGAGAATAAGGAAATGCCAACATCCTTCAAACACCTAAAGCAAACCACTTCCTCTTGGGGCCCTCCTGGAGGACCTCTTGGAGGCCTCTTGGGCCGCCTTGGAGGCCTCTTAGAGCCCTCTTCGACCGTCTTGGGCCATCTTGAGGCTATCTTAGGCTGTCTTGGGTGCATATTGGGCCGTCTTGGAGGCATCTTGGGGCCATCTTGGCCGTCTTGGAGGCATCTTGGAGGCCATCTTGAGCCGTCTTGGAGAATTTTTTGTGGACGTTGAGGTCGTTTGTGCGCCTGGAGTTCCCTCCCAGGACCCCGCCGGGACGGGCCGAATCGCCAGAGGAAGTTCTTTTGGAAAAAGAGCCAACACCAAACCGTAAGAAGTCCAGCACGCCAGGCACCCCTGCGATGAATCGACAGGGGGCGGTGGATCGAACACGCCTACGGCGAATCACCTCCGCCCCCTGCCCGTTCGGAAGCGCCTATGTGGCCGAACGTTGTGGTCAGAGGCCTGCCAAGCTATCGGACCATGTGTTCCCCGAATCGGTTTGGAAAGCTTTCGGATAACACGTGGGGGATAGGGCCGTCTTGAGCCGTCGGAATGGCGAGAAGAAACACATGCCAAAATCATTGAAACATTTATGGAACATCAATGATTTTGGCCTCTTCGGGCCCTCCTGGAGGACATCTTGGAGGCCTCTTGGGCCGTCCTGGAGGCCTCTTGGGGGCCTCTTGGGCCGTTTGACGCCATGTTAGGCCGTCTTGGAGGCATCTTGGGGGGCGAAGCTATCGGATCATGTGCTCCCCGAGTCGGTTTGGAAAGCCTTCGGGGAACACGTTGGGGACGAAGAGGAGGAGGAGAAGGAGGGAGAAGGGGGAGGATGCCTCTTCGGAGCCTCTTGAGGCACCCTTGGGCTCGATTGGGCCATCTTGGGACCGTCTTGGAGGCCATGTTGATGCTATCTTGGGCTCTCTTAGAGCCTCTTGAGGGCCTCTCAGGGCCTTTTTGGGACTTCTCGGGGGCCTCTTAGGGCCGTCTTAGGGCGTTCCTGGCCCGCCTGACGCCGTCGGAAGCCGTCATGGGGGCCTGTCTGGGTCGTCTTGGGTCCCTCTTGGGGCATTTCAGGGCCGTCTTCGAGGCCAACTTGGGCGTCTTGGACGCCTCTTGGGCCGTCTTGGGGCCCTCTTGGGGCCGTCTTGAGGGCTTTTTGGGCCGCCATGGGGCCATCTTGGAGGCATCGTGGGCGATCTTGGGGCGATCTTTGGGGCCTCTTGGGCAGTCTTGAGCCGTCGGAATGCCGAGAAGACGGAAATGCCAAAATCCTGCAACAAACCAAAGGATTATCCCGGCAAAACAACCTAACAGCGATGTGTATAAGCATATCTGGAAGCATTCCCCTTAAGATTCAGGTGAGAATCCAGTTGTAGAATTCTGCTGTTCTCGCAGTCGCAGTCGCATTCGCAATGGCAGTCGCAGTGGCAACGGCCTTAATATCCAATGGAATCCTAAGGATTCCTAGGGATTCCTAAGGCATCCTTAGGCATCCTTAGGAATCCATAGGAATCCGTAGGAAACCTGATTCCTAGGGATTCCTAGGGATTCCTAAGGATTCCTAGGAAATTCTAAGGATTCCGAACGATTCGCCTGCCTCGGCCTCAGCCTCAGCCTGCCTCAGCCTCAGCCTGCCTCAGCCTCAGCCTCAGCCTGTCTCAGCCTCAGCCTGCCTCAGCATCAGCCTCAGCCTCAGCCTCAGCCTGCCTCGGCTTGCCTCGGCCTCAGCCTCAGCCTCAGCCTCTGCCTCAGCCTCAGCCTCAGCCTGCCTCAGCCTCAGCCTGCATCAGCCTGCCTGCCTCAGCCGCAGCTTGCCTCAGCCTCAGCCACAGCCTCAGCCTCAGCCTCAGCCTGCCTCAGCCTCAGCCTCAGCCCTCAGCCTCAGCCTGCCTCAGCCTCAGCCTCAGCCTGCTCAGCCTCCTCAGCCTCAGCCTCGGCCTCAGCCTCAGCCTGCCTCAGCCTCAGTCAGCCTCAGCCTCAGCCTCAGCCTCAGCCTGCCTCAGCCTCAGCCTGCCTCAGCCTCAGCCTCAGCCTCAGCCTCAGCCTCAGCCAGCCTCAGCCTCAGCCTCCTCGGCGTGCCTCAGCCGCAGCCTCAGCCTGCCTCGGCCTCAGCCTGCCTCGGCCTCAGCCTGCCTCAGCTCGGGCATTCAAAATATGGCACAGGACTGGTGTTCTGGGAACGCGAAGAACACGAAGTGGCCTACAGTTGGCTCCTGGCATTCAGAATGTGGCCTGGGAATGGTGTTCTGGGAAGACGAAGAACACGAAGTGGCCTACAGTTGGCTCCGGGGATTCAATATGTGGCCTGGGAATGGTGGTCTGGGAACACGAAGAACACGAAGTGGCCTACAGTTGGCTCTGGGCATTCAAAATGTGGCCTGGGAATGGTGTTCAGAACACGAAGTGGCCTACAGTTGGCTCCGGGCATTCAAAACGTGGCCTGGGAATGATGTTCTGGGAACACGAAGAGCACGAAGTGGACTACAGTTGGCTCTGGGCATTCAAAATGTGGCCTGGGAATTGTGTTCTGGGAATGGATTCCTAAGGATTCTTAAGAATTCCTAAGGATTCCTTAGGATTCCTGGGGCTGCCGGTTTTGTCCGGTTCCCGCATCTGGTTCCCGCCCAGACCCCCTCTGGGGCGTCAAGATGCTTTTTTTGACACCACTAGAAACCTATCAGCAAAAGCTGTTAGGTAACAATCTATGAATTTGGCCTCTTCGGGCCCTCCTGGAGGACCTCTTGGAGGCCTCTTGGGTCGTGTTGGGCCGCCTTGGAGGCTTCTTGGGCGAACTTGGAGGTATCTTGGACTCTCTTGGGCCGTCTTGGAGGCCGTCTTGGACCATCTTGGGCGAACTTGGATGCCATCTTGGACCATCTTGGAGGCCATCTTGGGCCAACGTGGCCATCTGGGCGCCATCGTGAGCCATCTTGGAGGATCTTTTTCTGGATTGAGCGCCTTTCCGGGTGGCCGGCGGGACAAGCCGAAGCCCCAGGGGGAGTTCTTTTGGAAAAAGAACCAAAACCCAAAGCGATATCGTTCGGCACGCCATGCACCCCTTTGATAAATCAAAAGGGGGCGGCGGATCCTCGTGGCCTTCGGCCCATGCCGACACCGTGCTTGGGTTGTGCGAAGGCCTCTTGTATATGCATTGGGGTGTCGTGGGGAGCCAGCTTCTCAGGGGCCTCCTGGAGGCGGTTTGGGCGCCTCTTGGGGGCCTCTTGGGGCCTCGTGGGGTATGGTTTGGGCCTCTTGGAGGCCTCTTGGTCGCGTCTTGGGCGCCTTTTGGGGCCTCTTGAAGCCTTTTGGCGGCCTCTGGGAGCCTCCTGGGGGTTTCTCGGGGCACAAACATCGAATTTTCGGTTCGTGGTCCCCTGCTTGGGCCCCTCTTGGGGTCATCTTGGGGCTCTCTTGGGCCGTCCTGGGCGCTTCTTGGGCAATCTTGGAGCCCTCTTGGGCAGTCTTGGGGCCCTCTTGGAGGCCTCTTGGACTGTCTTGGGGCGGTCTTGGGAGCTTCTTGGGCCGTCTTGGAGCGTCGGCAAGCCGAAAATGCCAGAAGGCAAACATCCTTCAAAAACCTTCGTACTATCTGCGATTTGGGCTTCTTGAGTCTCTCTCGGGAGGCCTCTTGGAGCGCTCTTGGGGCCTCTTGGGGCCCCCTTGGTCCGTCTTGGAACCATTTTCGGGCGCCTTGGAGTGTTCTTGGCCTCGGCAATGCGAAAACTGCGTACTTTGCGAAGGTTTAATGTTTCCGGGACGCGAGTGTGGTATATTTTACGAGGGTTTGTTGCTTCGGGGTCGCAAGCAATATGTAACTTGCGAGGGTGAACGGCCTCGGGCACGCGAGTATTGTATAATTTCCGAGGGATAGTGGCCTCGGGTGCGATACGTGTCCCATGCCCCCCCAAGAATTGAGAGAACGCGATCCGGGCGTGGTAACCGGCTGGTTTGGGGTCCCCGCCCCTCGCGCGGACTGCAACAGTTTACAGTAGGAAGCAGCTAGCAGCACTGTAACATTGGAGATTTGAAACTGCCACAGGTGCATGGCACGTTCGTCCTACAGCCTGGTGGCCCCACAGAGGGACTGGCAGATTGTCACAGGAGAAGGAACATGATAGTCCCAGGCGGCGAGTGAAGAGGCCCCCAGGGCGCAGCCAGCGTTTCCCTCATGGCGTTGCCGGGTGGGGGGCTGGGGGCCTCGGGCAGCCCCAGGGTGGCCCCAGATGGTCCAAAGTTGCTTTCAAGACCGCTCAAGGGGCCGTCGAGGCAGCTCCAGAGCGTCCCAAGACGCCGAAGGTGGCTTCAAGACGGCCCAAGAGGCCCCTCCATAGCCGTTCTGCCTCAAAGCGGCCAGTGCCCAGCTGAGGCCCAGGCCCGAAGCGGGGTCGACTCTGCGTCGTTTGTGGGGTTCGCTCTCGAGGCAGTCGAGGTTTCCATGGCGCAGGCAGGCCAACAGACACCGTCATGGTGGTCCTGCGCGTTCCTGTCGTTCAACCTCTTGACGACGCTGCTGGCGTGGGCAGGTCAGTGGTGGGTGCTTGTGAAGGAGTGTTGGTTCGCTGAGATGGCGGCGGTGTTTGGTGAATACGATGCTGGCCTGGTCGGTCTGAATCCAAGTCGCTATTGGGTATTGCTGGTGTCTGTAAATCTACTTGGCGTGGTAGCCACCAGCTGCATCGGCGCACGGCATTATTTGTACCCATCGGAAGGAAGTCGTCGCGATGTATACAAGGCCATCGTTGCAGCTGTGGACCTGGATACTCCTTATAACAAAGGCCTTACAGCCGGTGCCGCCGACCCTGAAGGGGGCGACGAAGATGACGACGGCGACGACGACGATGACGACGACGACGACGACGCTCGCGAGCCCCCGTGGGGGCCCTTGTGGGCCCAGTTTTCCTCGGGACCCCTCCCAAAGATCTCCCTCGGGGACCGCTCCCGTCGACCCCCTTTCCCCGGGGACCTGGCGGGGAAGGGAGCAATGGGAAGGGGCTTCCGTTCGGTTCGACTGGTGTCCCCCCTCTGCGGTTCCGTGGGGCTCCTTTGGGCCGTCTTGGCCGGAGAGGGGGGGTCGCGACTCCCGGGCCCCCCTGGGACCCGCGAGGCGACTGCCCCCAGGGCCCACCCAGGACCCCCCCCCCGTCGGGATCAAAGGGAAGGGGCTTCCGTTCGATTCAATCACGACGACGTTCGATTTCCGTCAGGCGGCCGGATCGCTTGAGGAGGAGGGCCAGGGAAAGGGGGAGTGACTACAGTCGGGGCGCTGAAGCAGGAACCCTTTTCGTTGGGGAGGGGCTCCGTGTTCCTTGATTGTTTCACAGCTTGCCTTAGGTTTTCCTTCGGTTTTCGATGGGAAATCGAACTTCAACTGATGGGAAAAGGGGGCCTCGTTCCTTATTTAGGGCTCCTTAGGTCAACGACCCGACTGCAGCGGCGACGGTGACGACGACGACGACGACGACCCAAATGGACGAACGTCTCACACACGCCGACGGGGTTGGCGGACTTCGTTGCCACGCAGGGCGTGCAGTACGCACTCGGGCGCGAGACGGTGGACCTCCCCGCGCTGCGACAGCGCAACGCGTACTTCAGGGGTCTGCCCACCGCCATGGTTGGCTTGTTTGTTGCCTTTCGCGATATCCTTGCATACCGTGTAGATGTCCTGTGCCTGAGGCAAGTCATGAAACACGATGCAGGGTATGCAAACGCGATAGAGAGCGACCGGCTGTATAATCCCCGTGGGCTGCCGTTGCATCCCCGACCATTGAACGTATTAGGCTCGGCAAACGAGCTCCATGTTCTTTCCCACTTCTTCCGCGAGATCGGCGATCTGAAGCGTTGGTCGCTCAGGCTAACCGAGGTGCACAGTGAAGCTGAGTTTCTGGATCTCTCGCTGGATTTGGGAAGTGCCCCAGAAGACATCACGGGTTTTTATGGATTTGCTGCTCCCTCCGTGGTGCTCTTTGAGGATGTGCTCAAGAAACCGCTCTGGGGAGCGGCGAGCAAGGACCCCGCGGTGAGGCTCGCCATGGCCCACTATGGAGTCACCACTCCCTCGTCGCTGGTCCAGTTCGTGAGGGACAAGGGTGCGCGCATTGCTTCACGCCAGGCTGCTCACGAGGCATTCAAAGGAAATAAGGGTTCAGGTCAGCCAGGCAGCGTGGTCTATATCGATCTCGATGGTCAATCCCTCCGGTGGGATGTCTTGTGGGCGTTGTTCCAGCTCCTGGCAGCAGCTAAAGCAATTGCCGAGCACGCTCCGAATATCCGCTTCGTCCCGCTCTTGCAGAAGTCGACCATCTATTTGCATATTTTTCTCGACGGTGGTCTAGCAATTGGCGCACTTCTGTGCGCCTTTGTTGTCTACCCAGCGGCGTTCGCGTGGGAAGAATTCTTAGACAAGTTTCAATCGATATGCGAGGAAGAGTTGCATGGTTTGGTTGGAGAGGGACTTGGCATTATCATGAACGACGCTACCATGGAAACCACAATGGAGGTAACACTTCCAATTCTCACCAAGGTGCTTCCCCAATTCGTAGCTCCCGTGAGCGAATTGCATACGCCGTCCGGCTCAGAGGGTCTGCGCATCGTGTACCTGATTGTTTATCTTGGTTTGGTTCACGTCGTGACGGTGATGGTGATGGGAACATCAGTTTATGAATTCCAAGCGGTCGTCACCAGCCCAGTGGCAAGCTTGGGGAAAAGTGGTCGTACCCTCGCAGTTTCCATGGCGGCGTTGGCAATTAAGGCAGTGTCTGTGATGGCAGTTTATGTGGGAGCGACTTGGAATATGAATGTTGTCGGTATGATTGCTTTGATGCTGAACATTCGTGCATCACAATTGGGATTATCTTGCATGCTTTTCGTCCTTTTGCTTGTGTATTTTGGGAGTGGCTGGGGCGCTGCGGCTGCTTTGGAAGCCGCTGGACAGCATGATGCGCATTACGTGGATCAGAACAGCTTTGGCTATCAGTTGGCACAGTGGCCACCTCCACAATGCGCATGTACTGATATTCGAAAGAAGCCGCGCCGCAGAGATTCTGTTTCCCAACAGTTGGTGACCGAAGGGCTGATGACGAGCTATGGCGCTAGTTCATCAGATGCTGCAGACACCCAGTTTCACGCCGTAACCTTGCCGACGCAGCCGAATTACGCTATGCCATCGCGGTACCATCAGCGGCTTCTCAGTGACACGCACATGCATCGTCATTAGCACCCAGACAGTTGTTGACGCTTCGCGAATCCCCACCATCCCATCCTAAAACAGCCACTCTAGCGAGGAGTACCGATTATCGGGATCTGTCGATCAGCTTTCCAGCAACGATGCCCAGAGGAATTGCTTAGGTCAGGGGAGTGTGGGAGCACAAAGAAACAGAGGACGGGGGATGCCATCATATCCCAAAAGGGGAGGATGGAGGAGGAATCGGAGGAGGGGGAGGGAGGAGGAGGAGGAGGAGGAGGAGGAGGAGGAGGAGGAGTATTTAGTACTCCGCGGCCCGCAGCCTCCCTCCGCCGCAGCACCGAAGCCCTGAGGAGGAGCAAGACGAGGGGAAGGAAAGGAGGGGAGGACGGGCGGCCGCACTCATGCGGCAGCCACCTGGGGTCTCAAGAGGAGCCACCCCCAGGAATAAACGCGCCTCGACGATGCAGACGAGCATGTCGAAGCAGTCCTCGAAAGAAAAGGCGCCCGCAGGCGCACTCCCCTGGGGTCTCGAGAGGAGCCACCCCCAGGAATAACAGCGCCTCGAAGACGTCGAGCGAAGCCACAGGCGACATCAAACGCCATGACGAGGCAGCTGTAGGACTTATACCATGATACACATAGGCGCCCAGGAGACCAGAAGGCCTCGAAAAGAAATGAAATGTCAGCACGACGAAGTTAGGTGCCGATCTGCTCGGGCTGCTTGCTGCAAAACGCCACACGCCCCTTCGGGAGAATGCCGTGGGCCAGCTTGCCCAAGTTCTGATGTCCGTAGTGGCCCAGCTGACCAGAACACTCTGTCGCCAAGCCGCGAAGGAAATGCTTGCCAACACACCCACAGCGCAAACAGGCATGGATCTGCAGGCCCTTGAAATAACCCAAGAGGTGGGACTCATGAATCGGAACTCCTTGGACGTGAACTCCAACATCACCCACTCTCTGAATGTGGCCCTTGAGAACTCCTCCCAAGCAGGGCGTCTCCAAGAACCTTTCAAGCTTGCGACCACTCGCGCTGCAACCACAAGCCGAACAATGAAAGGATGTGCCCATGCCTGTGAAGACCTGGTGCTCGGACAACTTGACACGACGACTGAACTTTTTCGCCATGGACCTCGTCGGACGGAAACGTTTGGGCTCCGCCTCCGCCGCAGCCAGAAAAGCCTTGGCCAAGTGTTTGCGGACAGCACGACCGATTGCTTCCGCATGCTCCAAGGACTCCGCTACCGAGCTAGGAACAGACACCACCTTTGCCCAATACCCAGCCGCTTCATCAGCTAAGGCGTTAGCTAGGTAGTGTTCGATCTGCGTCCCAGCTTGGATGGCCAACTCGACCGACATGTGGCTCTCGATCTTGACGACGCTGAGCAAGGACGGGTACTGTGCCACCACGTCCTTGACCTGCAGCCAAAGGTCCAAGTTCGTAGTCGGAAGCCGCCCTTGCGAAAGTTTGCGGAGCCCCTTGACCACGTACCCCGAGTCCGTGACGAAGGTGATGGGGACCCCTAAGTCGAGCAGATCTTCAGCGGCCCTAAGCAAGGCCGTCGTCTCACCACGGTTGATGGTCTGCTTCTTGGGGATGCCGCCGCCTCGGGAGAACAACAGCTGGACGTCTAGGTCGGTGTCGGTGGTCACCTTGATAACTTGATATGACCAGCCAATCCGCCGCAACCTAGCATCTGCTGAATAAAGCCCCCCTGACGCATCACCACCAACCAAGAGATGATCGTGCTTCTTGAGATCTTCCTTATGGCCGATGACCTCATCATACGGGTTGTCTGTCGGCTCGTCCACCTTGGTCCAAGGAGCAGGCAATATGCCCCTCAACCAAAGGCAGGGAAGGTTTTCGTAATCTTGGTGAGCCCTGTTACGCAAGTTCGCAGAAACCGACGAGAACAACTCGTTGCAAGAACATGACCAACTACGATGCAAATCGGTCTCGTCCAATCCACACTTGCAACGCTGACAGTCGGTGGTGTCCAAATTGCTGCTGCTCAGGGTCGAGATCCTGCTGCGTGTCCACGAAGCTCCCGTCATGACAGTCTCGATAGCGCCTGCCATCTCGTGCTCGCCCTTCTTCTTCAAAACTGTGAGGTGACGTCGAGCTTCACGAACGTCAGCTCCCTCTTCTAGACCTTTGCCATTCCAATGCCGCGAAGCCTTATCCCAAAGCATACGGTCGATCGTATCAGAGATGGCATCTTTGAGGGCACTCATATCTTGGGGACCTTGACCGATGATATGGTCTGGGGCCATAAACCTTTCGCCAAGATCGGAAATCCATGCCCAGGGCCCCACTGGATCCCAACCGATGTCTAAGAGCGTGGCTATAGTTGCAGATACCACTCCAGTGATGCCTCTCCATCTGTCCTTCTGAGCCCTGCTGTCAATTCGCCTTCGTGCCGTCCTCCATGTACGACGTGCCAACTCTAGATCGAAGCCTGGTTTGAAGATAATGGACATCCAAGATTCCACCAGCCTGTGCGCGATCTGGTACTGAGGGTCCTTGCGGCCGACACGAAGTTGTAACAGAGTGGTGAGGCAACGACCTGGCCATTTCTTTGCCGGAGTCTGTCCCAGAGCTTTCCTCCACCCGTTGATGACCGACGGAGCCGCTCCAAAGACTTTGTCAGAGTAATCAGCCATCGGAAGAACTCCCATCATGGCCAGCTTTGCGCCGATCTTCTTACGAACAGCCCCTTGAGCAAACCGCTTGACGCGAGTGAAACGCTGCTGAGCACCTCTTCGCCGCTGTGCCTGCTTCGGACGCCGAAAACCAACCGCACCTCGATCGATGCCCAAGTCGGTGGCGACACTCTCGATCTTGACCTCGAAGCCCTCCTTGGCGAAGCCTCGTTTTAATTCCTTGCCTAGCCCAGCATTGTTGGTGACGATCGTCGACTTTGCCGATGTCACCAAACCGGCCTCAGAGCAACCTTTTGCAAAAGTCAAGCCGGCTTGCAAAGCTAATCCAAGAACTCTTTTGTATCGGCCTTCCACTCTTTGAGAAACATCATCCACCCAAGACCTGGCCGTAACACCAGGAGACCCCTGCGCCACTCTGTCCAAGATATTGTACAAAGAACAGCGAGAGAAATCCACTGCGCCGCCAAGTCCAGCAATCATGCTCTGCTCGGGTACGATGGCATCAGAGTAATAACCACTGTCACGGAGGAAACGCACCCCCATGTGTAAAATCATCTCCAAAGCCAAGATGCACGGTGGAAATTCGTGCTCCATACCCGTCTCCAGTAAGAGCTGCCATTTAAGAGCGTCATAAAACCCCTCAATGTCCCACAGCACGCTGGCCTGCACCCAATCCTTAATCGTGGTGAGCGCGACCGTCTCGTCCAGGTAACTGCGAGCTAAGGCCTCGCGCAAGGCTGAGGAACCTGCCACTGCTGCATCCCAATGCCCAGCCTTTGCCTTAGTCCAGCTGACACGGTACTCGCCTCGACAACTCGACCAGAGCCTCGCCAAGGTCGATAATATACCAATGGCCCTGTCGTCACCGCTCGGCTTGCGTAGGAGAGTGACCAGAACCACCGTAAGTTGCCAAGGCCATGCCACTGACTGCTCGATAAGTTGAAAAAGCTGGACCAGCTCCTGCTTACCTTGCTCGGGCAGCCAGATGAGGTCCTTCTTCCCCAACTGCTCAATGCCCTTCGCCGAAGTGCCCTTCATCCTTCGGATACCGTCTTCCAGCGTCTCCAAGTCGAAGAGAGGGAAAGCATCTTCACGAGCACGAGCCCTAGCACGTCCCAAGAGTAAGGAGACCTGGCCGATGTCCAGCTGCTGGTCGCTCCACTTCTTCTTCCACACCTTAGCCCGAATATCCATCGCCGTGAGGGGGTCCGACGATATCACCTGGCCTTCCTCGAACTCGTCCTTCGAAGTGGCCTTGTCCTTGATCAGTCTAAACAGCTTCCCAGGTGCCGCCACGTACTGCTCCTCCGCCCATTGAGAGAAAGCCAGATACTGGGAATAACATTCCATCTGCTGCAAGCTGGCCGCAATCTTGCTGCTCTCGTCCTTGTAGCGCCTGATGGTGTCGTTCGTGGCGGTGCTGAGCTGCCGCAGCTTCCTGCACCAAGCTGTTTTCTCCTTGCGAGGGAGAGAGGCCAGGGTCGAAGAAGGAACCCAAGCCGTGGCCTCCCTGAGCCTGGTAGTGATCTTTCCAAACCGTGGCGATTCTCGCTTGGAACTGGCCCTGTCCAGCTCCTCCATCAAGAAAGCTATCTTGGCCCACCAGTCCACTCCAGGATCCCGTGTACGCGTAAACGGAGGGGACGGCACCACTTTATGGACCCTGGTAAGCCGAGCAAGACCTCGGCCTCGATGAGCCTTGCTGTCTTTGTCCAGACCCTCACCGTCGAGCAGGTGGCTGAAGAACTCTTCCACCTTGCCAACCCACTCACCGAAGGCAATGCCCAACTTGCCAGCACTATCAGAAGTGAGCCGCCATGCGTGGGAGTCCGTGACATACGACGGCGGTTTCGACCAGCGATGATCCTGAGGTATGCTGATGGACGACCAAAGATCGGCACGCTGATCAACTGACCACTTGTCGCCTAAGCCAGCTTCACCCCCAGGAGGGACCAGGCCTTCATCTTGATCCTCTGGTTCGGCAGGTAGAGGCTCGTCGTCGTCAGGCTCGCCCTCATCGCTCTCTGACTCCTCCCCAAGATCCATAGGACCCAAGAAATTGAATGGAGGAGGAGATTTGATACCAAGCCGCCGTCTCTCCCCAAGCTTGGCGATGTTCGGTCTCGCTGACGTTGGAGTAGCCACCGCCACCAACTTTCTCGAGCGCTTGCTGTTTGGATCCGCCTGCTTCTTGGGCTGAGGCGGAGGGCCAAAAGCCTTGGGTAAGCTGAGAGTTCGTCCCTCAGCTGGCTTGGCATTCAGAAGTAGATCCAAGACAATACCGTAATGTGCTTTGCCGCCTTCGCCCACTAAGTCAGTGTCGGCGTGAATGCGGTCCAGGTACTCCAGGGCAGGCCCTGAGGCCACAACATAGTCTATGAGCGTGCCCTGCCCTCCAGTGTACGTGTAGTCCACGTTGTCTGCCACCAGGATATTGCCTTGGACCAGATTGAGCCACCCGGCCTTGCGAAGGGTATCTGGAGGGAAGTTCCAGTCGCATAAGATAACCCAAGGTGTCGATAAAGAAGAAACGAGTGAGGCCAAATGCCTGAGTTTCTCCACGTTGGCGCCCGTGATGCCCAACCCATTGTAGAGGTAGCCTCCGATTATCGTGAGATGTGCACCTTTCAAGAGCACCTGCATCCCGACCAAATCCTTAAAACGAACTCCAGTGGTAAGAGCCGCCACGTCCTTCTTGCCTTTATCTGCTCGCTTACCAGGTAGCTCTTCCTTGTTGGAGGCCAAGTGTCTGAGTGACCAAGAAGACCATTTCTTTGAGACACCCATCGCGACACCACCAGCTTTCTTCGTGAAGATAGCAGGCTCAGCACCCGCTGGGCACACCATACGTTTGTAGCCAGCTTTATCAAACTCCACCAAGACGTCATTGGTTTCGGCCATGTCCATGTGGGTCTCCTGGATGATGACCGCGTCGTAGGACCGCTTCAACAGCGCCTTAGCCGAGGTACCCCAGGTCGACATGTTGCGCATGTACACCCGAAACTGTGCACCAGCATCTTTGTCAGCCTTCGCCTCCTTCTCGGTAACCTGAGTGACCCCCATAGCTTGTATGACCCAGTCCCAGAAGATGCACATTCGATCCTGAGCCTGATCGTCCTCCATGTCGTCGTCATCGCGGTCAGGAAGGTGACGATCTGGAGGAACTCGATTCCCGAGAAGGCGTCGAAACCGTCGGCGCAGCTCACTAAGGTCGTCGAAATGCCATCGCAAGAATCTCCTGTAGTGCCTAGGGGTCCTGATGGAGTTGAGCGCGTTGAAAAATAGAGCCCTGTGCGGCTCCGCTGTGACCCAAGAGCGCGTGCATAAGTGTTCTGCGATGTCCTGCAACGACATGCGGTAGTAATTCTCCAGGTTCTGACGGAGGCCGCGCTTAGACCGACGTGAGAGCGATGCAATAAAGTACGGAACACACCACTCCTTCCAATGCTCCAAAGAATTGTAGCGCTCGCCTCTGATGTCGTGGACCCACCTGGCCGCAGATGCAGTCATTTCATACCTAAGGTCTCGTCGCTCTCTGGCTCGATCCACTCGAGGGGGTTGAGGAGGTCGTGGCCGTCGACCTCGAAGTTCAGAGCCTAAGTCAACGTAGAGCTCCCAGGTAACCTTCCAACCACTTACCTCAATCGTGCCCTCGATGAGAAGGAGACTGCCGTGCTTCGCGAACAGAGACCTTTCCTTGCCAACCGAAATCGGTGGCCAGTTTCCAACACGAGCCAGCCCAGCAAGTGGCAGCGACGAACCTGGGTGTCCAGGATTTTGCGATCTGACACCATGTCCAGAGAAGGACAGAAGAGGTGGCGACATTGAACCTGGCGAACCAGGATTTTGCGAACTAGCACCTCGATTTCCCCCCGGCTTGGATCATGACGACGTCGTACCTGGGTGTCCAGGATTTTGCATTCTGACGCCCGCCTGGAAAGAATCTGCCTGTGCCGTCGACTGAGAGAGCAAGGTGCCGTGG
>CAUYUJ010020559.1:43505-48505 GCA_963575745.1 Prorocentrum cordatum | reverse complement strand
CCCAATATTGTCCCAACACGGTCGAAGTGGGTCCCAAGACGGCCCAAGAGGCCAGACAGAACCCCAAGAGGGGCCCAAGAAAGGCAACTCGAACTGACATTCCGAGCCCTCCGCCGCAAGAGGACCCCCGAGACCGCCAGCAGGCGCCCAGGGAACTCCCAAGAGGCCCAAACCAGGCCCCCAGAGGGTCCCCGTGGAGCCCCAAAATGCCTCACCCGCTGATCCTATCCCTCTTCGGGGGGTCGGCGGAATGGCGAAAGCCTCTTCACTTACGTCTTACGGTCGGGAGCTGTTGCCCAGCGTAGTCGCGGCGGCAGCTCCGGCGACACGCGAAGCCCTGCGAGCGGACCGCGCGCCGCCCCGACGGCGCGCTGGGCTTCCAGGCCACCTCGGCGCCGCCGGGGCCGCAGAGCGCTATAGGAGTGCCGCCGGAGGGGGCCCTGCCGGCGACGCCGCGGCGGACCGCCTCGCGGAGGCGGCGGCCGAGGCCTGGCTGTCCCCCTACAGGGGGATGTTGGACGAAAAATTAAACATACCCCAAAATACTCCAAAAATGCTCGAAAATAGTCCAAAAAAAAATGCCCCCGCGGGCGCGGCGCGCCCGGAGCGCGGGCGACAGCCCGCGTCGCCCTCCGCGGGCGGGTGCAGCGCGCGCCCGCCGCGGCGGCGTGCGCTATGCGGAGGCCCCGCGGAGGCCCGCCGCGGGCACGCCCTCCGCGCGGGGGGCCTCCTCGGCCGCGCGGCGGCGCGGGGCGGCGGCGGGGCACCGCCGCCGCCGCGCGCCCCGCGAGGGCGGCGGTGCCGCTGTCGCCAGGTCGGGCACGCCGTCCTGCGGGCGGATTGCGTGGGCGAAACATGTAAAAAGATCGAGAAACGGCCAGCAACATGTTACGGACCAGTCCGAGAATCGTCCCCCGACTGTTTGTATAGACTAGTTTTGGACCTTCCTCCTGCGGAGGGGCACGCCCGACTTTTGGCGCTGTCGTGGCCGCGGGGGGCCCGGCGGCCCGCGCGCGGCGCAGCCGCGCGCGGCGCCCGGTCCTGGGGTCGCCGCCGCAGCGGGGGCCTGCCCGGGGAGGCCCTGCGGTCTGCGGTGGCCTGCGGGCGCGGGGCCCCGCGGTGGCAGCGCTTGACGAGCCGCCGCCCGCGCAGCGGGTGGAGCGTGCTTCTTTCTTGCTTGGGGCACGGTGGGCATGATAGCCCCCGACCCCTCCCCCCATAACGCAACGCCCCTCCACCCCAGTGCGCTCCGGGCACTGCCGCCGTGCGCATCGAGCACACGGCGGGGGGGAGGCGATACATGTTGCCCCCTCCCCCTGGCCCCCCTCCCCCCGTCGTAATGCCCATGATCGCCGACAATAGAGGAACGCGCTCGCGGGCGCCCCTGCAGCCCCCGCACGCAGCCGGGCAGCTGCTCCTCGACGCGCGGGCGGGGGGCAGCGAAGCGGCTTGGCGCGCGGCCGTGCGGCGGCGCTTGCTGGAGCGCCCGGGGCCGCCGGACTCATCGGGTGTACGGCGGGCGCCTGGGCCAGCGGCCGCCACATCTAGCGCGGTGCTGGGGGGCGCCGCTGCCGTGTTCCCCACCGCTGTCCCTCCTCCTCCTCCTCCTCCTCCTCCTCCTCCTCCTCCTCCTCCTCCTCCTCGCTCTCCTCCCTCCCGCTGGCTCCCGCCCCCGGTCTCTCCCGCGCCGTGCCTCCCGTTCTCTCGCAATATGGGGCCCCTCTGGGTGGTCCAGAGGCGTCGCTCCGCGTCGCGGGGCCGGTGGCCTCGGAAGCCTCTCGGGCCTGCGACGGTCGGGGCCAGGACTGGCGGCGCGTCACGCTATGAAAGCCCAAAATTCCCGAGCGCATGCCGTGTGCAGTTTCCTGCTACAGTCGGGGCCCTGAAGAAGGAACCCTTTTCGTTTGGGGAGGGGCTCGGTGTTCCTTGATTGTGCTGCAGTTTGTCTCCGGTTTTCCTGAGGTTTTGCATGGGAAATCGAAGTTCGACTTGTGGGAGAAGGGGGCCTCGCTCCTTATTTAGAGTTCCTTAGGTCAACGCCCCGACGGTATTCGATCGGGGGCGTCCCGCCCCCTCGCGACAAATCCCCCCGTCGTTGTCGCCGCCGCCGTCGCCGTCGCCGTCGCCGTCGCCGTCGCCGTCGCCGTCGCCGTCGCCGTCGCCGCCGCCGCCGCCGTCGTCGTCGTCGTCGCCGTCGTCGTCGTCGTCGTCGTCGTCGTCGTCGTCGCCGTCGTCGGCGCGCCTGGAACTTCTGCAGCTCCGCGACCTCCTCCGCGTCGGCGCTGGGCCGCGCCTTGGCCTGCTCTCCCGGCGGGGCGCGGGCCGGGGCTTGCCACTGGCCAGGCAGGGCCACAGGCGGGCGGGAGGGGGGACTGGGGGAGCGGGGGGCAGGGATCGAGCGCTCGCTCTCCTTCCCCTCCTTCCCTCTAAGAAGAAGCCATGACTAGCATGACATCGGGCGAGGATAACTAGAAGATGGAAAAAGGCCATAAAACATAGGCTTCTGGCGCTCCGCGCGAATTTCTTGGATCCGCGCTGGACCCCCCTCCCTGGCGCGCGGAGCGCGCCAGGGGCGGCGCCGGAGGCGCCGCCGGGGGGGCCAAGGCTCGGATCTAAGAAATCCGCGCGGAGCGCCAAAAGTTTATGATTATGTGTTTTTGGTCTTCTTCGATCTAAGACGAAGCCATGACGAGAATGACATCGGGCGAGGAGAACCTCCAAGAGCTGCCGGCTCTGGAGGATATCTCTGGCACCACGGCCTTCCCAGGAGCGTTCCAGGTAGCTCTGATGAGAGCGTTCTGGAAGTCTTTGGAACGGATGATCCTCGTCCTGGCCTCGTCCGACCCGAGACTCCATGCTTCGAAAAAAAATGGAACTGCAAGGTTTAGGCAATTTTCGGGGGCCCTCGACGGGCCCCGGGATCGTCGAAAACCGACCCAGGACGAAACTCTGGCACTAACCTCTGGGGGTCCGCGCAACGAACAAATGTGAGCGCTGAAATTCTGACTTCCTTTACGCCCTTCTCTCCCCTATGTTTAACTCCATGTCCACCTCTCCTCCCCTCCGCCACCCCTCTCCTCGGCTCCTCTCTCCCAAATCCACATCCGTCCTCCCCTCCCTCCGCTCTCCCACGAAGACCACCTTCCTCTGGCGCCCGTGCCAAAATTTGAGCACCCCAGCTGCAGTGCCATATCTAGTCGACAGGCCTCATGCCCCTGCGGCCCCAGAGTCCTACTCCTCCCCCTCCTCCCCCTCCTCCTCCTCCTCCTCCTCCCTCCTCCTCCTCCTCCTCCTCCTCCTCCTCCTCCCTCCCTCAATCTCATCACATCATCATCATCATCATCATCATCCGCGCAGCAGCAGCATCAGCAGCAGCATCATCATCATCCTTCATCATCATCATCATGCTCCTCCTCCTCCTCCTCCTTCTCCTCCTCCTCCTCCTCATCCTCCTCCTCCTCCTCCTGCGCCTCATCCTCCTCCTCCTCCTCCGCCTCCTCCTCTTACTGTTCACATTATTCGGCCACCTTCGCCCATGTGCCTCAACAACTGCTGGACCTAACTCGCCGCAGACTGAATCGTGCTTTGAGAACAACAAACAGTGGCATGAACATAAACAATCAGAGGTCCGCGCAGACTTCTTTGAAGGGGCCCTGGGACACACAAATAAATACACACAAACAAACATATTCCCCATATGTTCCCCATATGTTCTGGGTTGTTGTCTTCCCCACCACTTCCCATATTTTCTATGGGATCGACGATTAATTGTGTCTGTGTGTTTTTTTCCCCTCCTGATTCTTGGATCGGCGCTGGATTCATCGCGGGAGGCGCTGCCAGGAGGCCCCAGCGCCGATCCAAGACATTCGCGCAGACCTCCAAAAGCTCATGTTCATGTCAGCATTTGTTCCCCGAATTGCACTCTTGGCGGCGCGCAGAGGTGGGTAGGGGGCGGGGGGAAGGCTTCCTAGAAGGAGGCTGCCTCTCAGAAGGCGTCAGCCTTACACATCTACAGACGAGGCACGCGCCCTCTGAGAAGTAGGGGGGCTTCCAAGAAGCCTTCCCCCCTCCTCCGACCCCCCCTCTGCGCGTGGCCGGCACTCCTTCCTGGGGGGAAGGTCGAGCATCGAGGCGGAGGTGCCCAGCTGCCCCCCTTCTGGGGGTGAGGCGGGGCACCCGCTCGACCCGCCGCGCGCCCACCTGCCGTGAGAATGGTATCTTCCCCGCCCTCTTTCCTATTTTTTGGGGGCCCCGCTGTGGACAGAACCGCTCCCTCCCTCCCTCCCTCCCCTCCTCCTCCTCCTCCTCCTCCTCCTCCTCCTCCCTCCCTCCCTCCCTCCCTCCCTCCCTCCCTCCCTCCCTCCCTTCCTCCAAGCCCACCCCCTCTTGTGAGCGGCGATCAAACACGGGTCTCACGCGAGATGGCATGCTGGCCTCGCGCGAAGGCCTACGCGGGCCACCGGCGCGGCAAGTCACAGTGGAGACGAGGGCAATTACGCGCGACCTTACGTGAGCAACTTATACGCGCGAGTGTCGGCGCAGACGAGCCCGTTGTTTTGCGTCACCAATTTCTCCCGCCTGCCTCTCCCACCTCCTACAGCCGTCGTGCTGCAACAACGAAAGCCCAACCAGGAATAAAGGGGCTTTCCCGGCCAAGGCGAGCCTCGGCCACGAACATCGGCTCCACAGCCAAAATCTGGGCAACGACCGAAAAACCAAAGCCCCACCTGAGCCGGGTCCTCCTTTCCACGCCTTGAAAAAACTCGCCCTACTACTTCCCCACTCGCTCCTGCGGGCCTGCCCACTGCCCAACTGTCGCCACAACCGTGTGCCCCTGGGGGAGGTCTGGCGGAGCGGAGATGTACGGAGACCCAGGCGAGACCCTGCGGCCCCCTGGAGGGGGGGCCATCCACTGCGCCACTGTCGCCACTTTCGGGTGTTCCTGGGAATTCCAGCGCAGAGGAATTGTGCACAAACCCAGACGGGGGACCGTCAACTGG
>CAUYUJ010020559.1:30000-38405 GCA_963575745.1 Prorocentrum cordatum | reverse complement strand
CTTCTCTTCTCTTCTCTTCTCTTCTCTTCTCTTCTCTTCTCTTCTCTTCTCTTCTCTTCTCGTCTCGTCTCTTCTCTTCTCTTCTCTTCTCTTCCCTTCCTTTCTCTTCTCTTCTCTTCTCGTCCCTTCCCTTCCCTTCTGTTCTCTTCTCTTCTCTTCTCGTCTCGTCTCGTTTCGCCTCTTCTCTTCTCTTCTCATCCCTTCCCTTTCTTCTCTTCTCTTCCCTTCTCTTTCGTGGTTTTCTTTCTCTTCTCTTTCTTCCCTTCTATTCTCGTCTTTCCCTTCTCTCATACTTCTCTTCTCGTTCCCTTCCCTTCCCTTCTCTTCTTTCTCTTCTCGTCTCTTCTTTCTTTTCCGTCTCGTTCTTGTCTCGGTCTCTTCTCTTCTCTTCTCTTCCCTCCCCTTTCTCTTCTCTTCTCTTCCCTTCTCTTCTCGTGTTTTCTCTTCTCTTCTCTTCTCTTCCCTTCTCTTCTCGTCTCTTCCCTTCTCTCATCTTCTCTTCTCGTCCCTTCCCTTCCCTTCTCTTCTCTTCTCTTCTCGTCTCTTCTCTTTCCGTCTCGTCTCGTCTCGTCTCTTCTCTTCTCTTCTCTTCCCTTCCCTTTCTCTTCTTTTCTCTTCCCTTCTCTTCTCGTCTCTTCTCTTCTCTTCTCTTCTCTTCCCTTCTCTTCTCGTCTCTTCTCTTCTCTTCTCTTCTCTTCTCGTCCCTTCCCTTCCCTTCTCTTCCCTTCTCTTCTCTTCTTTTCCCGTCTCGTCTCGTCTCGTCTCGTCTCTTCTCTTCTCTTCTCTTCTCTTCCCTTCCCTTTCTCTTCTCTTCTCTTCCCTTCTCTTCTCGTCTCTTCTCTTCTTTTCTCTTCTCTTCCCTTCTCTTCTCGTCTCTTCTCTTCTCTTCTCTTCTCGTCTCGTCTCTTCCCTTCCCTTCTCTTCTCTTCTCTTCTCTTCTCTTCCCGTCTCGTCTCGTCTCGTCTCGTCTCTTCTCTTCTCTTCTCTTCCCTTCCCTTTCTCTTCTCTTCTCTTCCCTCCTCTTCTCGTCTCTTCTCTTCTCTTCTCTTCCCTTCCCTTCTCTTCGGCCTTCTCTCTTCCCTTCCTTTTCTTTCTTTTTTTTCTCTTTTCTACTTCTCTTCCCTTTCTTTTCGTTCTCTTCACGTTCTTTCTTTCTCTTTTTCTGTCTCGTGTCGTCTCTTCTCTTCTTCCTCTTCTCTTTCCTTCCCTTTCTCTTTCTTCTCTTTCTTTCTTCTCTTCCTTCTCGTCGCGTCTCGTCTCGTCTTTCTTTTTCGTCTCTTCTTCTTCCTTCCTTTTCTTCTCTTCTCTTACCTTCTCTTCTCGTCTCTTCTCTTCTCTTCTCTTCTCCTCTCTTCCCTTCTCTTCTCTTCTCTTCTCTTCTCTTCTCGTCCCTTCCCTTTCTGTTCTCTTCTCTTCTCTTCCCTTCTCGTTTCATCTCTTCTCTTCTCTTCTCTTCTCTTCTCGTCTCGTCTCGTCTCGTCTCGTCTCGTCTCTTATCTTCTTTTCTCTTATCTTCTCTTCTCTTCTCTTCCCTTCCATTCCCTTTCTCTTCTCTTCTCTTCCCTTCTCTTATCGTCTCTTCTCTTCTCTTCTCTCCTCCTCTCTTCTCTTCCCTTCTCTTCTCTTCTCTTCTCTTCTCTTCTCTTCTCTTTCCTTCCCTTCCCTTTCTCTTCTCTTCTCTTCCCTTCTCGTCTCGTTTCTTCTCTTCTCTTTTCTTCTCTTCTCTTCTCGTCTCGTCTCTTCTCGTCTCGTCTCGTCTCTTCTCTTCTCTTCTCTTCTCTTCTCTTTCTTCCGTTCCCTTCCCTTCCTTCCCTTCCCTTCCCTTCCCTTCCTCTTCCTTCTCTTCCTCTTCTTCCCTCCCCTCCATTCCCTTCGCTCTTCCGATCCCTTCCCTTCCCTTCCCTTCCCTTCCCTTCCCTTCCCTTTCCTCCCCTTCCCCTTCCCTTCCCTTCCCTTCCCTTCCCTTCCCTTCCCTTCCCTTTCCTTTCCTTTCCTTTCCCTTCCCTTCCCCTCCCTTCCCTTCCCTTCCCTTCCCTTCTCTTCTCTTCTTTTCTCTTCTCTTCTTTTCTCTTCTCTTCTCTTCTCTTCTCTTCTCTTCTCTTCTCTTCTCTTCTCTTCTCTTCTCTTCTCTTCTCTTCTCTTCTCCTATATTCTCTTCTCTTCTCTTCTCTTCTCTTTCTTCTCTTCTCTTCTCTTCTCTTCTCTTCTCTTCTCTTCTCTTCTCTTCTCTTCTCTTCTCTTCTCTTCTAGATTAGATCGCCATGGCCGGGGAGCAGCTGAAGCAGGAAGATGTTCTCAAGTACTGGATGGACCACAAGCCGTCCCTGAAGGCAACCCTCCGGGCAGCGGCGACCAGTGAGTCCAAACACCCAGGCGCGTGCTGCTCGAAGACCTTGTACGGGCGGGCCGTAAAGCGCCAGTGGGAACTCATGAACCCCGAGCAGCAGGAGCCCTGGCGAGCCGCGGCGGCCGCTGGGGGCCCCCCCCCGTCGCAGCCCGCCCTCGCGTTCACGGTCAGCCAGGGCGGCTCGCCCCCGGAAGGCCAGGGAGGTGCGGAGTCCCGGAGCGCCGCTCCAGCGCCGGAGGCCCGGGACCAGGCGGGCGCTTGCCCTGGGGCCGGCCAGAGCCAGGACTCGAGCTCTTTCCCGTCGTGCTGCGCCTGGTGCGGCAGGGCCCCCCTGTCTCCCTTCCAGCTCAAAGAGGGGCAGGGCCCCTTCCAGCACAAGTTCTTCTGCGGCGGGTGTTGGGACGCCTGGGAAGCGGAGCCAGCAACGCCCCCAGGGAGCCCCTCTGACCTGGGCCAGGAGCAGGCGCCCCAGCAGCACGCGGAGGCCCCGGAGTCGGCTGTTCTGCCCGAGGGGGCTGCGGCCCCGGAGCAGGAGGCCAAAGGGCAGGCCACCACCGGCGGCGGAGGGCCTCAGTCCGCGCGCGGCGCTCTAGCGGCACAGACCGGTCCTGGGACGCAAGAGGCCGTGGGGCTCCCAACCTCCGGAGCAGGGTGGGCGCCCGAGCAAGGTCTCCTGCCTGTGCAGTGCGTGGAGTGCGGCGTTGTGGGCGGTCCGGTCGAGGCGGGCTACTGCGAGTACTGCTGGACCACCTGGGAAGCAACGAACACTTCTCTGGCCGCCGGCGCCGCGCAGCAGTTCACGGGAGCAGCAGGGCACTCCGAGCCAGGTCAGCAGCCCCCAGCCAAGCGGGCCTAGTTCACGGGGCTGGAGCCGGACCCCTGGACAGGCCGTGGCGTCGGCGGGGCTGAGCCCGGGCAGGGTTCGGGTGACACGGCGGCCCTTGCCTGCATGGGATGTGGGCAGATTGTGTACGCTCTTGTGGCAACCAAAGGGCCTTCGGGGTTGCGGCTCCTGTGCGGGGCCTGCGGGCCAGCAGCCAGCCCTGCCGCCGGTAACGGGGCGCCCCCCTCGCACGCTCTGCCCCCAGCGGGTCGGGGGGGTGACGCCCAGGGCTGGGGCGCCCCGCCAGCAACCGCCGCTCCGAAGCCAAGGGCCTGCGACCCGCTCTTCCCGGAGTTCGGGCGCGTCCAGGGCCCGCCGGCTGCAGAGGCAGACAAGCACAACGTGGACAGGTGGGTACGGAGGCTCCCAGACGGGAGCCTCCCGACGGACCGGATCGTGCTGTACTGGGCCTACACTCACCCGGTGAGCGGCCCCCTCATGGCCACTGGCAAGTGGTGCCACGTCCCCAAGCGGGATCCCGTGCCGAAGGGCGTGCTCCTGCAGTTCGGGCACAAGAAGGGAGCAGCCCATGTCTGGCTCCGCAAAGGAGGCCACGTGCACGTGTCTGCCAGCAAGAAGAACGGCGTCCAGGAGGCGATCTTGGCCAAGCTCGAGGCCTGGACCGAGCCCTGGAACAATGGCACCCCGCCAGCCCCCCAGCGGATTGGCGGCCCGCAGGCGCTCCCGCCTCTGCCGCCCCTGCCGCCAGCAGCATGGTCGCCGCCCCGGGCGTCCGATTGACCAGGCAGCCTAGCCTCGCGGTAAGACTTCTCGGGGGAGCCTTTAGCCTCTCTTTAACACTTATTCTCTGTTTCTTTTTGTTATTTTTTTTTTTTTTTTTTTTTTTATTTCTCTCAATTCTTTTATTCTTTATCTTTTTTTTTTTTTTTTCCTTTTTTTTTTTTTTGTCTACTTCTCCTTAAATAATTTATTTGTACCGCTTCCATCTGATTTTATCATCTGCGCGCGGGCCTCGCCCATAGGCTGGATGCACCAACATACATACAGCGTAAGGGCTCCGACAAACAACCACAGATATAGCCACTGGGCGGGAAATGCAGGAGAATAGGCAATCGGGATGCCAGCATACTGTAGAGGGAGCGCAGTCACACAAGAGAAACGACCTTTGCTGTCAAGACCGCCACACACAAGAGGTATAGTTTTGATGTTTCCTGCGTCTCCTCCTCCTCCTCCTCCTCCGATTCCTCCTCCTCCCCCCATCCAGCCTTTTGCCCAGCAGGCAGTGCATTTCCTGCGAGGATTGCGTGACGGACAGCGCATCAGTTGCAAAACAGAGCATAGGTAGAAAAAAGGGGGTGGAGGGGGTGGGTGGTGGGGGGGTTCTGTCTCTCCGCGCCGTCGGCCTCAGGAGGCCGTTTTTCGGGCCCCGGGGGGTCGCCTCGTCCCCTCTCCCTCCCGTCCTCCCGCTCCGCAGGGCCGGGCCGGGCGGGTCGGGTCTGCCGGGGCCAGGCCGCCCTCCCCTCCTCCTCCTCCTCCTCGGTCCCTTCCCTGCCTTCGCTCTTCCCTCCCTGTCGTCGTGCCGCTGCCGCCGCTTCCGCTGCCGTCGGCCGCCGCGTGTCGTCGTCGTCGTCGTCGTCGTCGTCGTCGTCGGTCGTCGTCGTCGTCGTCGTCGTCGTCGTCGTCGTCGTCGGCGTCGGCGTCGTCGTCGTCGTCGTCGTCGTCGGGGTCGCCGCCGCTGCCGCTGGTGGCCTCCGCGTGGCCTCGTGCCGCCGCGTGGGGGAGAGCTGGCAAGCTGGCCCAGGAGCGTGCTCTTTGGGAGAGTGCGAAGCCCAGCCCTCGGAGGCATGCCGGCCGCGGCAGCCCCTCCGAGGCCAGTTGGGGTGCCCTCTCCCCCCGTCGTCGTCGTCGTCGTCGTCGTCGTCGTCGTCGTCGTCGTCGTCGTCGTCGTCGTCGTCGTCGTCGTCGTCGTCGTCGTCGTCGTCGTCGTCGCCTCGGCGTCGTCGTCGTCGTCGTCGTCGTCGTCGTCGTCGTCGTCGTCGTCGTCGTCGGGGTCGCCGCTGCCGTCGCAGGGGGCTGCCGCGTTCCCTCGTGCCGCCGTGTGAGGGAGAGCTGGCAAGCAGGCCCTGGAGCGCGCATCGGGGCGCCGAGGCCGCTGCCATTGGCCGCCGGGAGTCCTCGAGTCGTCGTGGGGGCAGGCCGTTGGAGGTCCTGGAGGTCCTTTCGGGCCTTCGGAGGCCCTGGGTGTTCCGTCGGGGGTCCTGATCGCGTCCCCGTTCCTCGGCTCTTGGGGTATCCCTTGTCGCCCTGTCCGGTGGCAGCTCTGAAAACTTGTGCCTTCGGTCCTGGGGGTCTCTGCCCATCCCCTTTCCCGCCTCCCTCCTTGCCCTCGTGTGCTGGCTTCTCTTCCTCCCTCCTCCCCGGCTCTAGTGAGAGGAGTGGCCAGGGGCTACATCTCAGCGTCCCTGGGGCAGCCATGGACAGCCTGCTGGGTGCTATCTGGGACGCTTTCCCGCATGAAAGGGGCTTCGGGCCTCAAGGAGACCAGGCGGCGGACGCTCTACTGCAGTTCAGGTGGCAGCAACTCCAGGAGGAGGCGCACAGGCTTATGTCCATGGCTAGGCGTGGGGAGTGCCCCCCGTTTTCTCAGTCCCTCTCCGAGCTGCTTGCGTCCCTGAGGTGGGCGTTGGGGGTCCAGGTCCTCGGTTCACCCAGCGACAGAGCCTCGCCCGTGCTGGAGGGGGTGGGAGCGAGCACCCCCTCAGAAGTGAGGATTGGCGTAGGTTCGCCGAGTACCTTGGGATGCCTCTCCATTGATGGCTCCAGGGTGCGATGGGGTGTTTTCACAGATCGCAAAGCAGGCATCTTGGAAGCGTTCAGCCGGCTCAATCTCGTCGTGTTGGGGCTGCCAGGCGCACGCCTCACTGAAGGGGTCGTCATCCCGGGGCATGCCGACATAGGCATAGAGGCGCAGGGCGGCCCCTCCTACGCCAGTGTCGCTGTCATTTGGGACAAGGTCCGGCTCCCTTCGGCCAGCAAGGTAGCAAAGGTAGGTTCCAATCGTCGGCTGTGGCTGAGTACTCTCGATGCGCATGGGCTCTCGTGGTATTTCTGCACGGTCTACCTTCCACCTGTGCCCAAAAGGGGTCCAGACCATGAGTGGTTCCTCGAAGTAGACGGGCTTCACGAGGACGTGGAGGCACTTCTGGGGCCAGCACCTCTTCCAGACAGCGCTCGTGTGGTTGTCATGGGGGACATCAACATGCAGCCGGAGGAGATTCACGGGGCTCGGGAGCCATCGCGAGCCCGTGCAATCCGCTGGTCACTTTTTGTCGCCACGTGGGGCTTCTCACTCATCAACCCTCCGTCCGGCCAGGGGCCTGCCTCCAAAGTGCGTCTGCCCCTCCGGGGCCGGAGCCTCGACCTCAGACCAGGGGACACCCATCACGGTGGGAACAGCGCGCGATGCATCGATGTAGTGATTGTTTCCCGGGCGGCCCACGGTGTAGCTCGAGTGCACAACGGACTATCCTGTCGAGGGGAGGGGGGGTGCAGCTGGGAAGAATGCGTGGAGTACACGTACGGGGACCATTTCCTCATCGACTTCACTGTCCCCCTTCCTCTTCCGCCGGTGTGCGACGGTCCAGGGGCCATTCGCATGCCGCGGTGGTGGAACTCTGAGGCTGCATGGGCCGAGGGGCTCGCCGTGGCCCGCCCAGTCCTGCAAGCGTATGCGGGCATTCTGCGGCATTACTGCGAGGATGAAGAGGGCAGCTCCCGTACGAGGAAACTAGGTCTGAGAGCGGCGCAGTGGTTGGCGGACGTGGCCGCCTGGCTGCTGCATCTCATTCTGGGTCTCGTCCTGGCGGGTTGGGTGGTGCCTCAGGCGGCTGCCTGCCCCCGTAGGCGCACTGGGACCCCAGCCCTGCGGGGCAAGGTGCGGTCGGCCATCGAAGGGCCGGGCACAGCTCAGGAACGTGCAGTAAAATGCATGCGGCTCCTACGCCCGAGGGAGCCCAGGCCAGCACCCCGTCTGAGGGGACATGCTGGGGAGACCCTGTCTCTAGAAGCCTCGCGGGAGTCCTTGTGCCAACAGTTACGGGACCAGTCACAGTGGCCAGGTCCGTGGGACCTGGACTTCCATGCACATGTGCAGGGCACTCTGCCCGGGGTTCAAGGCCAAGCGCGTGCCTACCGTGGGCGCGGGTCGCACGATGCCCCGGTAGAGCTGTGGGAAGTCGAAGTTTCTCTGTCCACCATGGGCAGCACAGGGGCCACGACGCCAGACCTGGTGCTGCGTCGCGCCCTTAAGCTGGGTGACACGGTTCTGCTGACGGCTGTCTGGTCGGCCCTGCGTCTGACGGGCCCGGGGTGCCTCGCTCTTCGACCAGCGGCCTGGAGGGGCAGCTGCGCCGTCCCTCTGCACAAGGAGGGCCCGCTGGACAAGGGGGCCTCTTTCCGGCTCATCATGGTAAAATCACAGATGGGCCTGCTGCAGGAGATGCTGCTCCATCAGAGGCTCGCGCAGCAACTCCGCGCGTCCATTTTTCCCAGGCCAAAGCGGCTACGTGCGAGACGTGGGAAACGCCCACCTTGTCCTCCACGAGCTCGCGGCAGGGGCGAAGGGAGCAGGCCGGCCTCTTTGGGCGGTTTTCGGGGACCTTCAAAAGGCCTTTCCCCGGACCTGGAGGGAGGTGCTCCTCTTACGTCTTCATGAAAAGGCCGGTGTGCGTGATGGCATCTTCTCGCTTCTGGCCAGCATGCTCGCTTCGGACACGATCCATGTCAACTTCAACGGAGTCTCCACTGTTTCCATTGACCAAGGGATTGCCGAAGGGGGAACGCTGGGTCCCCTGACCTTTCCTGTATACATGGACTCTCTCCCAGAAGCCTTACACAAGGCAGGCTGCGGAATCGGAATAGGAGTCCGCGTTCCGTGCGCCTGGGTCGGCTGCTCGTGGCGGGGCACAGGCATGCCCGATCCTGTCCAGACCGCCGAGCTCACCAGAGCACTCCGCGAGGGCACGCAGCTTCCTCGGGCAGCGGATCTAGAAGCCGATCTTACGCTGGAGGCCTCTGCTCTGGCCGCACTGGATGCCACCGCGCCATTGCGCCTTGCTGCAATTCTACACGCGGACGACCCGGTTCTGCTCTCTTCCACTCGGGGAGGAGCGCAGCTCGCGCAGAATGCTCTAGCCGAGTGGGCTTTTGCTCACA
>CAUYUJ010020559.1:0-25000 GCA_963575745.1 Prorocentrum cordatum | reverse complement strand
GCAAGAGTTTCACGGATTGTGGGCGGGTGGTTTTCAAAATGTGGCTCTCTCCCCAGCGCCGCGCACATTAATTTTAAAACATATGCAAGCGTTTCACGGATTCCCATGATCAACGTACCAGACTGGTGCTTTGGAAGGATTCAGGATTACGCGGGTGCAGCAGTTCTGTTGATTCGCGGTAGTCAAATCCCAGACATGCCGTTATGGCACGATTCCGGATCGTAAAAACGCAGCAGTCAAGTTGATACGTGGCGTTGGAGTCCCGAGAACAATGTTTTGGCATGCTTCAGGATCTTCAAACAGTTGTCTTCCAACGAGGCAGTTCCCTCAATGGAAATGAACCGTTGTAGGGGCCTATGAAGAGGGAGCTTGGAGGGAGGATTAATCCAAACATCGTTGATAATTCTTGGGTTTACGCTGGTCCTCCTCCTCCTCCTTCCTCCTTCCTCCCTCCCTACCTCCCTCCCTTCCCCCTCCTCCTCACCTCCTCCTGCCTGTCGGGGGGGGGATGAGGGAGGCGGTGGTGGTGGACATCTTGGGGCCCCGCAGCTGATAGGCGGCGGCAGCCCGCAGCCGGCAGCAGCCGCGACAGGGACATGCAGCGGCAACCCATCGGCAGCAGGCGGCGGCGGCGACGACGGCCACGGGGCAGGGCCGCCGCGGCTCTGCCGCCCCGCGGCGGCCCCGTCGAAAGCGGTCGTCGCGGCCGTCACGCATGCAGCAGCCTCCTCGCGAGGCGTGCGCTCTGAACGTTGCGCCGTTTCGGGAGTCCGATGTTTGCATGAGTTGTTTTGGGCAGTTCTGGAGGTTCTCGTCGCCGCGGCTGGACGCGGCTTGGAGCGCTGGCCAGCACGGATCCCTGGAGGGGTCGGAATACAGCTTTGGGGCGGATTTGGTCGGGCGACGACGGCAGTTACAGTAGGCACATCAAGATATTGAGATCGGCCTGCCAGCAGGTGTCCCACGGAAATTCCTTATCCGCCGACGGCCCCAGGGACCCACAGAAGCTCTGGGGCACCTTAGGGGCCCCTCAAGATCGACGCAGAGTGTGCCCCAAGGTTCTTATAGCAAGAATTCTCATCGTACGTGTCCACTTTACCTTCTCATGCAAGCCGTTGCCCAGCCTGGCTCACGTTCTACGCAGCGCCTCGTGCTCGACGCTGCGCGCCAGGATGATGTCCCCGTGTCCCCGTGCCTGCTTGGCCTTCCTGCCCGACCGCGTGCCCGCTCTGCGCTCTGAGCGGGGCCAGCAACCCTTCACTCCGCACCTGCTAGCGCCGTAGTTCTCGGCGCGGGGATGCAGAAGTCTCCGCCGTGGGCAAGAGCTGTCTGCTTGCTTGGGTGGTCGTCCGGTTCCTTGCGCACTGGCTTGCGCGTATCCTTGTCAGTTCGCCTGCCTGCTTCAGTGCCGACCGACGTGCTCGCTTGCGTGTCTGCCTGTCGTGCCTGCATTCGCTCTTGCTCGCCTGCTTGTGTGTCTGCTCATGAGACTGTTCGTACCTTATTGAATTAGCTTGGATGTTTTGTGTCTGGGTTGGTTGGGCTCGTCTGGTTCCGTCTGCTTGCTCTCCCTACCTGCGCTGTCGCCCGCTGGTCCCCTACGTTTTAGTCCTGCGTGCCCCCGGTGTGTTGGTTTGGCGAATGTTCTACGCCAGAGTGGAGGCCTGAATCTGCGTGTTTATTCACGACTTCGCGAGTCTGATCGATTATTGGCTTGGCACGGTATCTTTCTCCCGTGTCTCGGCCGCATGCGCAGGACAGCCTCGCTACGTTGCCGTGGCTACGCCCGTTTTAGTTTATCAGCACTGGCAAAGGTCTCGCGTGTTGGCTCGCCTATCCCAGGTTGGCCCTCAGATGATTCCAGGTTCGACTAGCGCATGTGGGCAGGCACCATTGGTATATTTGCTGGGAGGGAAGAAGTGATTGATTGCTCGCTTGCCGCAATGTTTTTTTCGCATCACTTCTCGTTTCCATTTCTGTATGCCTGCTTGCCCGGTTGGTTGCTTGCTTGCTTGCATTCTCGATCGCGTTGCTTCGAGCATGCCAGCTTGGGAACATGCTTGCGTAACGTTTTCCTGTGCGTGCTTGCCGCGCAAGGATGCTCCACCTTGAAACCGTCGAGGTACAGCACTGAATGCAATAGGACCCGTCAGTAGGTGCCCGTCGCAGTGGACACGAGGTACGATGGATGGCGAAGAGGAGGTTAGGTGGACACGGGGTGTGATGGATGGGCGAGGGGGAGAGAAGAGGACGTCGGGTCAATGGAGGATGAGGCACAGCAGGCAACGCTATGAAGAGGAGTGCTGGAAGAGGATGCTGCTGCTGCCGATGATGGCGAATACGATGGCGAGAGAGGGAGCAGCATGGAAGAGGGAACAGCTCGTTTGGTGCTGGGCGCACCCAGGGACCGTGGGCGGTGGTGGCAGCGGGTGGTGCTGATGGCGCAGCATCCCGTGGCCGCAGGCGCCAGCGCCCGGGGCTGGCCGCGACTGGTGGCACATCTCTGCGCACTGCGACTCCGACAGCGGCCAGCTCGTGTTCGAGGAGTCCGCGGCTGCTCTCCCGGGTGCACAGGGCCCCCGCTGCAGCCAGTTTTCGTCCCGTATAGCTAGACATCGTCAGGACCGTTTCCACGCACAGAGAACTCCTGAGGGCCACGGCCCGCATGCCATTCGGCAAAAGCGTAAAACATAATGACATCTTCTCAGAAGCTTGCCACGATCTAGCCCCAGTGTCGACAATCTCGTCTGGACGTGATGAATGTGTGCCTGCTTCCAAACACTCCTGAACGATTGGGTGGCAGCACAGTATCCATCAATGTCCAGTGAAGGAAGACGCCCATCTTGCTTGGACAAAAACGTGGATGAGATGATGCACTATGGATTTGAGTCGTTCAGACGTTCGACGACCGATTGCCCTACAAGTGGACGGGCGGCGGGGAGGAGACGGAGGAGAGAAGCAACAAAGCACGAGTAACATGCGGACGAGGGGACCTTTATTCCTGATCTGATGATCCCTACAGCGCCCGGGAGTATGTTTTGTCAGTCTCCGCAAATAGTTGCTACATTGGACATAGGAATGGCTTTTGCTTATCAGAGATATGGCCAAACCGTAGGCTTAGTTTCACTTGGTCATCGGTCATTTGCCAGCGTGCTGAAACAACGCTTCCTGCACGCTGGAGTGGACAACCGCGCTTGGCCACTGTGGCCGCTGTCGATCCTTGCGCTGCAGGGAGGACCCTATCTGCATAGCCGGTAAACAACTTGAGCTCGCGCATGCACAGCGAAACGTTCTTGTCCACCGAGGCGCTGTACTAAACTTTCGACAGCGTGCGGACTGGGTGTCTGCTGCATGTGCTTGCGCGTTTTGGCATCATACCGAAACACGTGCGAATCATCCGCCACATTCCGATGCATGTGATTCTTCGTGGAGGATTTTGGTATCAAATCGGGCGAACTGCCACAGTGAGATGAGATCTTGTAGATATGCACACATTCAGCCCGATCTTGTTCATCACATCCATGTCGGCACTGTTTGAGGATGCATCCGCCATGCTTCCCTGGCCAGCAGAACAGGCACATCGATACAAATGCATGGCCGAAATTGATTGTGGGGATGACGCGCTTCTCTTGGGTGCAGGTGCTGACTGCTGCGCGGAGGGTGTTCCGCGGGCATACGGCCTCGAATTTCATTTCGACAGTGTCCAATTGATGCAGGCCAACTCGCGCATGTCGATTGCTTTTTCGGAAGCCATACCTAGCAAGGACAGCGTTGTCTATGTCGGTTCGTCGTTGTCAGCAGACGGTCGAATGAGCCGAGGATTGGGTCGCTCGATTGGGGCGGCAGCGGCATTCTTCCGGTCCCGTGGCAAGTTCCGCAGCATTCGTTTCTGCCGCTCAGACGGCGTCATTTGGCTTGGCTTATCAGTCCCTGACAGATTTCGGCTTTCTCTACGTGCTTGCCAGGGGGTTGCCTCACGCTGGCGGAGTCTAGAATGCCCAACGCTTGTGTCGCAGGCTTCTGCGGTGCTTCTGTGCAAGCCCGCCGCTGACAGCTGCTCTCCCCTCCCCCCGGCCCCTCTTCCTCTGGCCCTCGCCCCGGGCCCCCGGCCCCCCTGTCCTCGTGGCTCCTTCGTCCTCCCCCGCTGGCACTGCCCCGGCCCCCCGCTCCCCGGGCCCCAGCCCCACGGGGCGTGTGCGGGGGCTATGGTGCAGGCTGTCGTGACCAGAATCCTCGGGGAGGAGGCGCCGTCCTCACTTCTGTGATGCCTGGCAGGTGTGTTGCCGTTGGAAAAAAACTCTGGCCCGTCTCCTCCTCCTCCTCCTCCGCCTCCTCCCCCTCCTCCCCCTCCCCCTCCTCCTCCTCCTCCTCCTCCTCCTCCTCCTCCTCCTCCTCCTCCTCGTTTTCGCGGCTCGTGCGCCTGCCCACCCCGGCGCTCTGCGCCGGCTCTCCTCTCGGGGCTCTGGGTCCCTCTCTCTCTTGTCGTGGCCCCCGGTTGCGTCCCCGGGCCCGCTTCGCTGGCCCAGGGCCCCCTCTGTGTGTTCTCTCGCGCAGCTGCGCTCCAGAGAACATTTTTTTCGGGACGCGGGCCCCTGCGCAGTTTCGTTTGGACGGGGCCCGTTGGGCCGCTTGCCTCTCCCTCTCTCTCTCTTTTTTTTTTTTTCGGTTCTATCTCTCTCTCTCTGTCTCTCTCTCTCTGTGTCTCCGTCTCTCTCTCTCTCTCGCGCATAGTCGACCCGAGCAATGTTCAGTTTGTATTGTGGCTTCTGTCTATGGTTGGTGCCACTGGATCGCCGGCTTGCCCTGGCGACGTACAGCAGGACCCCCCATCAAGCATTCTACAATTTCGGGTAGTTTCTTGTAATCCTAATCCCCCTTCTCTCCCTCGTCCTTTCTCTTCCTCTTCTTCTTCCTCCTCCTCCTCCTTCTCCTCTTCCTCCTCCTCCTCCTCCTCGCGCGGCTGCCTCTTTCGAGTCAGACCGGGGTGATTCTGGAACGCAGTCTAATACCAGCCTTGCCGCCTTTTGCCACGGGGTGCACGGTTGTACCTTGTGCTGCGTCGCGGTCGTCCCCTTCCTCTTCCATTTTTTCCTTTCCCATGCAATAGCGCTAGAGAAAAACCACAGCGGTGCTGTAGAGCGCGGACCTTTATATCTTCTCTCGTGACTTGTCCCTGGCCTCCCTGGCTGACCTCCCCCCCGCCGGGCCGCAGAACTCTTTATCTAATTGAACGCCCCTGAGGGGGCAGACACCGCCTCCCCACCTTTTTTGGATCGTGGCCCCGTGGGAATGGGGGGGGCCAAGACGGCGCCACAGAGTCCAATCTGTTCGAGATGACGACCCAACAAGGCCGCTTGAGGCTTCGAAAATAGGGCCGAGTGGAGCCCATGGGTGTCGAAAACTACGGGCGTGACCGACGACGCACGCGGAGATGGAGGCAGGAGCGAGCGCATGTCAGTAATAGGGCCTTGGAGGGGCCTCCGGGGACCTCCTGGGAGCGCCCAGGACAGCTGAAGAGAGCGGCACAGAAGGGCCAGGACGGCTCGAGAGGGGTCTTATAGATGTTTGCAGGATAGCTCGAGAAGCTCTGGTTCGGTGTCTGTTCATGGGAGCCTCGGGCGGCGACACTGAGATCAGCCCTTCCTGCATGTGGACCGCGTGGGGACCACATTTGGCTCATCCGCCTGCTCCTCCTCTCCCGTCCTCTTCCCCCTCCCCTCCTCGTTCTCCTAGTCCCCGCGAATCCAGTCCAAATCTGGTCCAAATCTGGTCCAAATTTGTTCCAAATCCGGTCCAAATCAGGCCCGAACTGGACAGCGCTGGGGGCCACGCAGGCTCCCATGGAACGGACACCAAACTCCTGGGAGTGGCGTGCCGGTTTAGGTGCTTGGAGATTGCAGGAGGCGAGGTAGATAGGGAAAGGGCAACGTACAGACAGGGAGGCGTCAGAGGGGTGAGAGGCAGCAAATCAGTGTTCCGAGGAAACCTGGAAGGGGATTGGGCAGCAGCGGTGAGAGCCATGTCGACATGGACTACACACGCGCAAAATGTATGTGGAAGGTCTCCTGCCTCTTTCCACTGTCCAGCTGGCTTTCCATAAGGCTTGCGCGAAGGCCGTATGCGGCATGCGCACTCTTATTCTTTGACTTCTCTGCGTGTAGAGTCTTGGAGGCTTGGTCAGGTAGGAGGAGGGCAATATTGAAATGGTACTAGAGGGATAGAGAGGGGGTGGTCAAAGATGGCCCCAGAGGGTCTCAAAACCCGCCACAACATTTGCACATCACAGGTGGAGAGGGGGCTCTAAGACGGCCCCAGAGGGTCTCCAACCACAACCAAACTTGAATTTGAAATGATCCCAGATGGCGAGAGGGGGGGCGAAAACGGTTCCAGAGGGCTTACCAAAAACGACGGGAAGCTGTCGAGGAGGGTTCGAGGAGGTTGCTAACGAAACTGAAGAGGGATACGCTGAGGCAGAGAGGGGCACCCTAGTTAGTTTTTGGCTCCTGGAAGGGGCCCCTGGGGCTCTCAAGGGGCGCCCCAGACGGCCGAAAAAGGCGCCAAGGAGGCGCCCTGATGGCCGAGGAGGGCCCTGAGAGGCTGTGGGGACGGCCGCAAAGAGCACCCGCAGGGTGTAAGCTGGCCGCAAGAGCCCGCAGAGTTGCAGGAGAGCTCCAAGAGATGCGCAAGGAGAAACCCGAGAAAGCTAGAATCGTCAAAATCCGATGTGCTCTACGATGTTTTCTGCTTGTTGGGGTTTCCTTGGTTATGTGAGTCGAAGAGAGGTGGAGAGGCATCCGGAACGGCCGAAGGGAGGCGGAAGGATTGTCAAGATGAGGCCAGCAGGGGCCCGAGAGGCGCCTAAAACCAGCCTTGTGGGCTCCCGGATAGGTCTTTGAGAGCGCCCAGCGGCGCCCGGAAACAGAGCTCGTGAAAGGTGAGTCGCTTTGAGGCGGAAGTGGCGGCCAGAGGGCGGCCAGTCCGTAGCTGGGGCGCCCAGGCCGGCGGAATGAGCGAGCCCCGTGTAGGACCCTCGGAGGGGGTTGTGAGAGCTCGGGGGGCAGGGGTTGGCATGACAAGTGCGCGAGCGAGAGGACTCGCGGAACGCACTCTTGCAGACTGTGCGGTGGGGTCCCACACGCCGCGCCCAGTGGGGCGGCGAATCGCCTCCCTGGCTGGCCTCCCCCCCGCCGGGCCGCGGAACCCTTTGTTTAAGCGCTCCACTCCTTCCGCCAGCCCATTGCGCATCACAGAGGCTGCATGGTGGTGTGCTCGCACCCATGGGGAACGGTAGGACAGGCAGGACTGTCCTCGAGGAGATCTTTGGAGATGTGGCTCGCAGCCTGTCGAAAAGAGCCGATCGACTACCCCAGAGGGCGCCAGGATGGCTCAAGAGAGCCTCAGCAGAGTTTCAAGACGTACTTGGGTCGGAGGGCAGTCGGGAGTCTCTTGGGAGCAGTTTTGAGGCCTCTGGGGAGCCTCTTGGGCTTCTTTGGGGGCCTCTTGGGGGTCTTGGGGGCCTCTTTTGGGACCTCTTGGGGCTTCTCGGGGGGCTCTTGGGGGACTCTGGGGGCTTCCTGGGTGCCTCTTGAAGCCGAGAGCTCGAAATGTCTGTTCGGGTTCCCCCTCTGGGCCCTTTGTTGGGGCCATCCTGTGGCCGTCTTGGAGGCCTCTTGGGCCGTCTTAAGGCCATCTTAGGTCATTTGAGAGCCCTCTTGGATGCTTTTTGGGCCGTCTTGGAGCGAGCGTGGGGCCTCTTAGGTCGTCCAGGGCGGTCGGCAGCTCGAAAAGGCGGTACCGCCAAAGTCGTCCGAAAACCTCAGCGAAACCGATCATGTTTGCGTCTTCGGAGCCTCTCGAAATCCTCTTGGAACCCTCCTGGAGCCGCTTCGTGGGCCGTCAACTCAAAGATTAAACTTCGATTCGCGCCCCCAGGGCCACACACCCTCGTCAATTACACCGTACCTGCGCCCCCGAGGCCACCAACCATTTTTGTGTCGTCGGGGCCTCTCGAAATCCTCTCGGAACCCTCCTGGCGCTTCTTGGGCGCTTCGTGGGCCGCCAGACGCGGCGGAGGCCGTGGGGCCGTGCCGCCCTCTTGGCGCCTCACTCGTGGGGGTGCTCGGCGGGCCCCCGGAGGCCGCGCCCGGGAGTTCGGGCCTCCGTGACCCGACCCTGCCGGGACCTCTGCCGGGACCTCTGCCGGGGCCTCGCCGGGGTGCTCTTCGTCCGTGGACCCCCCGGGGGCCGCCACGCGCGCACGAACCAGACATATTCTTGAACTCTTGCCAGCGATTCTGCCACGCCTCTGGTCCGCTGGGCCGGCGACTCTTCGCTCGTGGTTCGTTCGTTCGTGGTTCGTCCCTGGCCCACCTGGCCTTCCCCCCTGGGCCGCGGCTCCTTCGTGCAAGAGCCAAGGCACGCGTGCCACTTCTTGGGTTGTGTTCTACGCCAGCTGGAAAATTCAGCGAGAGCTTCTTGCCAGCGACACGCACGTCCTCTGTGCAGTGAGTGACGCTTCCATGTGGCGCTTCAGACTGCGAAAACCGTGTTTGCATATTCCATATGCTGGTTTGCGTGCTTATGGATTGCTTCAGCTCGCGGCACGAATCGGAGTCCCCTCTCTGGCTGCTGCTGCTGCTGCCGCTCTTTTCCTGCTCCTGTCTTCCACTCGCCGCTGGCGGTGCCGCCTGAAGGACGGCCTGGGAGGTGCACACCTGCTGCCAACGGCCGCGCTGGGAGTGGCGCTGCGTAGGCCCCCGGCCCCCGCGCGGCTCGCCCCCGGATATGCCCATACAGAAGTCGGCCCGACGGTTGCTCGAGGCCCAGAGTTCTGGCGACTCGAGGCTGTTCGATGTTCGAGTTTGTTCGGCGCTTTGCGTCGCCACTCTTGGATTCCCTTCGGAATTCTGGCCAGAACGCTCCCCAGGAGAGGCCCAGGTGTCCGTTCTGAGGGGAGATGCAGCTGCGGACACGGACAAGGACGCATGCACGGCTTTTTGTTGTTGTCGTCGTCGTCGTTGTTGTTCTTGTTGTTGTTGTTGTTGTTGTTGTTGCTGCTGTTCTAGTTACTGTAGTAGTAGTAGTAGTAGTAGTAGTAGTAGTAGTAGTAGTGGTAGTGGTAGTGGTAGTGGTAGTGGTAGTGGTAGTGGTAGTGGTAGTGGTAGTGGTAGTACTAGTAGTAGTAGTAGTAGTAGTAGTAGTAGTAGTAGTAGTAGTAGTAGTAGTAGTAGTTATGGTTGTTCTTGCTACTGTTGTTGTTACTGTTGATGCGATTGTTGTTTTTGTTGTTGTTATTATTGTTGTTATTGTTGTTGTTATGGTTGTTGTTGTCGTTGTTGTGTTTGTTGCTGTTGATGTTGTCGTTGTTGTTATTGTTGTAGTTGTCGTTGTCGTTGTCGTTGTTGTTTTTGTTGTGGTTGTTGTTGTTATTATTTGTTGTTGGTTGTGGTTGTGGTTGTGGTTGTTGTTGTTGTTGTTGTTGTCGTTGGCGTTGTCGTTGTCATTCTTGTTGTGGTTGTTGTTGTTGTTGCTATTGTTGTTATTTGTTGTTGGTTATGGTTATGGTTGTGGTTGTGGTTGTGGTTGTGGTTGTGGTTGTGGTCGTGGTCGTGGTTGTGGTTGTGGTTGTGGTGGTTGTTGTTGTTGTTGTTGTTGTTGTTGTTGTTGTTGAACAGGAGCGGGCGCCGGACCCCGGCGCTCCCCCCCAACAACAACAGCAACAACAACAACAACGCGGACGGCTCCGGCTCGAGACTTCTTCGCAATCCACTGAGGGATGATGGATTCCTACACGGGGGTCTCGGCGCTCCCCCCCCGCACCCCTACGTCCCTGCACTCCCACGCCCCCAGACACCCAAAGGGCCCCCAAACACCCAGAGGGACGCCCTGTAGGGATCCAACTTCAGCCGTATGGACCCCCATAGGGGATCCTGCCACAGCTGTGATGGATGGCTACAGGCATCGTATCAGAGCTGCATCGGTACTTATAAGGATCGTACCAGAGCTGTAAGGATTCTCGTAGGGATTGCTCCAGAGATGGAAGGTTTCGGGCAAATTTCGGAGCACCTCTCACACGTTTCGTGGCCCCGCATGGCGTTCCCCCTAAGGCTTCGGGTCCATTTCGGAACACCCCTCGCACGTTTCGTGGCCCTTAGTACAGCTGGTAGGATTCCTACATGGATTCTATTACAGCTGGTAGGATTCCTGTGGGGATCCTGTTGCAGTTCTTAGGATCCCTCTGGTATCCTATGACAGCTGCTAGGATCCCTGTAGGGATCCTGTGACAGCCGGTAGGATCCCTGTGTGATCTTATTGCAGCTGGTAGGATCCTTGTAGGGATCCTACTGCAGCTGGTCGGACACTTGTAGGGATCCCATGACAGCTGGTAGGATCCTTGTGGGCATCCTACTGCAGCCGTGACGATGTCTGTAAGGATCCTAGTGCAGCTGGTAGCA
The DNA here is from genome assembly GCA_963575745.1 of Prorocentrum cordatum. Taxonomy (NCBI): domain Eukaryota; class Dinophyceae; order Prorocentrales; family Prorocentraceae; genus Prorocentrum; species Prorocentrum cordatum. The sequence continues at coordinate 14,546 of CAUYUJ010020559.1, read as the reverse complement.
CCCCTGTGGGGATCCTACTACAGCTTGTAGGATCCTTATGAGGATCCTGTGACAGCTGGTAGGATCCCTGTAGGGATCCTCTTACAGCTAGCAGGATCCCTATGGGGATTCTGCCATAGCCAGTAGGACCCCTGAGGGATCTTATGCAGCTGGTAGAATCCTTATAGGGACCCTTGTGCAGCTGGTAGGACCCCTGTTGGGATCCTATGACAGCTGGTAGGATCCCTGTCGGGATCCTGTTGCAGCTGGGAGGATCCTTATAATGGTGCTAGTGCAGCTGGTAGGATCCCTGTAGGGATCTTTTTGCAGCTGGCCGGGTCCCTAGAGGTATCCAGTGTCAGCTGGTAGGACCCCTGTAGGGCTCCTATTGCAGCTGGTCGGATTCTTGTAGGGCTCCTATTGCAGCTGGCAGGGTCCTTATAAGGATCCTGCAGACATGGTTTCTGTAGGATCCCTACATGTTTTCTGTGGGATCCCTACTGGGTTTCTGTAGGATCCCTGTAGGGATTCTTTTGCAGCTGGGAGGATGCCTATAAGGATCCTCGTGCAGCTGGTAGGATCCCTATTGGGATCTTATTGCAGCTGGTCGGATCCCTATAAGGATCTCCTTGCAGCTGGTAGGATCCCTGTGGGGATCTTCTTGCAGTTGGTAGGATCCCTGTAGGGATCCTATGATAGCTGGAAGGATCCCTGTAGGGATCCTGGTGCAGCTGATAGGATCCCTGTAGTAGGAACCCAATAGGGCTTCTGCAGGATAGGGCTTCTGTATGATCCCTATATGGATCCTACTGCAGCTGGTAGGATTCTTATAAGGATCCTATTGCGGCTGGGAGGATCCCTATAATGATCCTAGTGCAACTGGTCGGATCCCTGTAGGGATCCTGTTGTAGCTGGTAGGACCCCTGTAGGGATCCTAGTGCAGCTGGCGGGATCCCCATAAGGATCTTATTGCAGCTGTTCGGATCCTTTCAGGGATCCCATGACAGCTGGTAGGATCCCTGTCGGGATCTTATTGCAGCTGGTATGATCCCTATAGGCGTTTTGTAGGATCCCTATAGGGATCCCACTGAAGCTGAGACGATCCCTATGAGGATCCTGTTGCAGCTGGTCGGATCCCTAGTTGGGGTCCTATGACAGCTGGTAGGATCCCTGTAGGGATCGAAATTCAGTTGGTAGGATCCCTATAAGGATCTCATTGCAGTTGGTAGGCTTCCTATCAGGGATCCACTGACAGCTGGCAGCATCCCTGTAGGGATCCAGTTGCAGCTGGTAGGATCCCTGTAGGGATCCTGTTGCAGCTGGTAGGATCGTTGTACAGATCCGATGACAGCTGGTCGGGTCCCTGTAGGGATCTCATTAAAGCTGGTATCCCTGTAGGGATCCTATGGCAGCTGGTAGGATCCCTCCTAGGGATCCTGTAGGATCCTTATATGGTTTCTGTAGGATCCCTACTCGGGTTTCTGTAGGATCCCTATGGGGTTTCTGTAGGATCCCAGTAGATTTTCTGTACGATCCCTATAGGCTTCCTGTCGGATCCTTATCGGGTTCTCTGTAGGATCCATATAGGGTTTCTGTAGGATCCTCATCGTATTTCAGTAGGATTATTGTAGGTTTTCTGTGGGATTCCTATAGGGTTCCTATCATAGGGTTTTTGTCGGATCCTCATAGGATTTTTGTAGGATTCTTTTAGGGTTTCTGTAGGAGCCTCGCTTCGCTAGCGCGCACACGTACGTCACCACTCCGATTCAGCACCGGAGTCCGGAGGGTCTCCTCCATTTTTTTGTTATTCATTTCTGGCGTCGTCGTTGTTGTTGTTGTTGTTGTTTTTTTGGGGGGGGGGGACCCTGGGGTCAGGGGGCGACTCCCTGCCCCCACCTGGAGGAGAGCTCTGGAGGAGCCCCGAGCGCCAGGGTCCTGGGAAGGTCCCTGTCTTTGTTGTTGTTGTTGTTGTTGTTGTTGTTGTTGTTGTTGTTGTTGTTGTTGTTGTTGTTGTTGAACATTATTACTTCTAAAGAATAATTATTGTTGGGGCCCCTGGTGCACGACCCCCCCGCCGCGCCTAGGCCGCAGCCTCATTTTCATCATTTTCGTGAGGAAGTCTCAGGCAAAACGGGGGAGTCCGGATCCGGTTGTGTTGTTACGATCGGTTTTCCCTTGCAAAAAATAAGCTAAAGTGGACATTTCTTGTTCTAACATAACCAAACTTCAAGAATCCCTTGCAAAAAATAAGGTAAAGTGGACATTCGCGCGCGCAAGACGAAATCCTTCCAAAACCTTAGTTTTCGTAGCGATTTTAACATAAAAACATCAAAAAACCAATGGTTTTTCAAAAAAAAATGTCAAAATTTCATCCCGCGCGCTCTTGCGGATTCGTAGGAAACCCAACACTTTTTAAACATTTCTGTCAAACGGGCTTTTGCGAGCAACTTTTTCGAACTTCTGCAACAACGGTTGCGCACCTGCCAGGGCCATCATCCCTGTCAAATAATACCATGCGGGACACATTCGTTTTTTCTTCGCGCGCGCACGCCGTCGTCGTCGGCCGCGGGGCCCTGAATAGTAGCCACGGTCGTCCGCATGCCACGAAGTGAAGTGTCCGAACGTCATAGGGCGGGAAGCTGGGTGTGGGTGGTGGCGAAGAGTCGTTTGGAAATTTGGTAGAGCTTGAACCGGCCCCCCCACAAAGTGGGGGTATTGCCCGCCTCCTATGAAAACCCTGGCACTGGTGAGAACGGTGTGTCCCCACGTGCTAGTAATTGTTGTTGTTGTTGTTGTTGTTGTTGTTGTTGTTGTTGTTGTTGTTGTTGTTGTTGTCCTCGGCAGCTGCGTGCTCCGCAACAGCGATTCCAGTCGGTGCAGTGGCGGATGAGGGTAGTGAGCAGAGAGGAGAGACGGACCAGGAAAACTGCGGCCAGGGCGGAAACGCCATCGAGGACGTCGGTACGGCGCTCCCCTGACGCATGCGCACACGCATGCGCGGCGACGGGCGTAGGACATGGTTCAGGAGCAGATGCAGTCCAGGGTTCATTCATCGACCCTCGGCCTTGTCATGGGGTGCGTCTTGGCCAGAACGTCGAGGCGGATTCAGCGGCGGCGACGAGGGCGCACCCAGGGGCCTAGGAAGAGCGAAAGACGTCAAAAGACATGGATCTTCGGTCCTCCAGGTCCGCCGGCCAAAATCCGCTCACAGTCAGTCCCTGGGCCCCCCCCACGCGTTGCCCTTCCTGGGCAGTGTCTTCAGGCCGAATCGATTTTGACAGCCCTTGGTGTTCAAAAGTGGGCCTCCAGAGGCCGAAGACTCAGGATACCTCTTCGAACCTGCACCGGATCGGCATGCACAGGCGTAGAGAGGCGTATTCTCTCCTCCGGCGTTCCATTGACATCGTTCTACGAGGCATTTTGACTTGCGTGGGCGTGGCTTCGTGAACGTGTGTATGTGTGTGTGTGTGGTTGTATATTTATCGAGCCCGTCTATTGATGGTCTCGGGGTTGGGAAACCCCCCCCCGAAGTTTGAAATGGATGACAAGTCTTCGTTCAAGATTTTTGCTGCGACGCCCCGATCTGAGGGTCTGGGTCCGGGGGTCCAACCTCGGCCCCCAGACTTGCCCCCGGGCGCGTTCTGGCCAGACTTCCCGTTGAAATTCAGCCGACGGCGCCCGAGAGGCCCAGAAAACAGCCAACGACCTCGAGCCTCGAGCCCCGAACCCGGAACCTCGATCCTCCAACTTCGGGGCGTGGGTATGGGAGCGTGGACGGAAGGCGCGCGGACGGGATCGAACGTGCCATGAATGCGTCTTTTGCGGCTGACCCGGTGTTGTGCAGCGTCGACTGCGCCGTGACTGCGCCCCCTGAGTAATGGAAACTGCCCCAGTGCCGACCCCTGGGATCAACGGGGAGGCGAATTCCCGTTGGCCTGCGGGGCTGCGGTGCCAGAGGCCATGTCGGGTCGAGCAAAAGGAGGGGATGCAGCCCAGGGGAGGACCTAAACGGTGTTTTGGCGATTTCGTGGGCCGTTTTCGTTTCGATTTTGTTTTGCGTTGAAGGTGGATTGAAGACAAAACGAGGGAAAACGAAAACAAAACGAAATCGAAAAACATCGTTTAGGTTTAGCCCTGATGCAGCCAGTTTTGGCCCTGCCGCAGGCCACCTCTCCTCGATACGTGTGCCCCTCCCGGCGCCCTGAGGTGCCAGGCAAATCATATATGGTAGCCTCATGCAGCATTGGCGCGCCGGCGCCGCTGGCGACGCTGGCGAAGGCGTTCAAGGTTGAATTCTGCGACGCGGAAGGACCTATGGACACGGTAATACCCCCGGACCCGATTTCAGGCAGCTTTGGACGATCGGGGTCACGATCGATTCCAGGTTGAACGATCGACGCGGTGTCAAGAACCTGTGCGCGCGCCGACGTTGCACGAACCTGCCGTACGTGGGCTGACCTGCTAGCCTTGTGGAAGTCGACTAATGGAGAAGAAGCATGCTGCCAAATAATTTCTAGATGTCGAAGGAATGTTCAAACATGTTTTAAATATTAAAAACAGGTTTGAAACATTTTTAGAACATGTCTTACATATATTAAACACATTTTCAATCCAATGGTCGGATTGCTAGAGTGTTTATTGTCGTGGCATCCACAATGCTAGCCCCCTTGTCCCCCCTCCGTGTGTTGCTAGAAGTGGTCCTGGCCCAGGGTGCCCCCAACTTCTCGCGCCCCTGCGGGGCCCCCCCTGGGGCCCCGCGGGCCTTGCGATGGGGAGGGCCCGGGAGGAGGCCACCTGGGCCTCCCCGGGGGACACCGGGGGACACCCTGGGCGCTTGGGGGTCCTGCAATGGAGGGGCGACAACTGGGGGGGGCAGCGAGGGCTGCCGAAAATCGACGAGCGCGTTCCACTATTCGCAAAATAACCACTCGCAAACGGCCTGGATCCCCCGCCGGGGATCTACGATAAATTGCATCAGAGCAGACAGGTGTTTTGTCGGACGTTTGCGAGTAGGCACTTTGCGAGTAGTGGAACGCGCTCGGCGAGAAAAGGGGCCCTCGAGGGCTCCAAAAATGGGCCCTTTAGGGCTCCAGATGGGGCCTTTGTGGCCCGAGCGAAAGGGTACCCTTCTCCCCCCCCTTGATCGCCCCCTACGAATTCGCCCCCCAGGGTCGAGGCTCGAGACGGGGGTCCATGCAAACGGGGGTCAGCCCGAGCGCTGGATTTTGCCAGATATCCTGCAGAGCCAGGGGCGCACCGACCCGGACCTGCATTGACCCGGGTCAACAGAGCCCCGACTGGGCCAGGGACGCCTTTGGCGACGCCCCCCTCCGCCGCCCCGACCCGAGCATGGGCACGCGGACGTGCCCCGCGCGGGCGGGGCCTCCTGGCCAGGCCGCCCCTGGGCGTGGTGCTGCTGGCCTGCTGCAGCGAGCAGGCGGGCAGGCGCCTCGTCGAGGGCGGCGTGCCTTTCGTGCTCGCCACCGTAGGCGGGCCCGGCGCCGGAGAGGGGAGAGGGCGAGGGCGAGGGCGAGAGCGAGGGCGAGGGCGAGGGCGAGGGCGAGGGCGAGGGCGAGGGAGGAGGAGGAGGAGCCTCCAGGAGGGAGGGGGGCCGGGGGAGGTCTGCTTCGCCCGAGGCCCGCTCCGCCCGAGGCCCGCTGCGCCCCTGCCCGCGTCGCCCTGGCCCGCTTCTCCCGCCGCCGTGTCTCACTGCGGTCGTCGTTGGTCGTGGTCGAGGATTTTTGGGGGAGGGGGCGAGGAGGCGAGGAGGAGGACGGGGATTGTTTCCCGACATCAGCCAGGGTGAACGCACGGTGGCACCACCAGCAAAAAGATTGGTGCCACCGCCAGAAGGTTGCAAGATACATGTCCCCAGGGGCGACCCTGGCGGAGATAGCTCGGCGGGAGGCGGGACCCGGTGCCCACTCGGGAGAACCCTGCCCGATCACAGGATTAATCGTTCTCCGAGTCGGCGCTTACGCAGAGAAGACACGCCGAGCAGTGTGGAACGCCGAGCAGAGGCAGCTGTGCAAGCCTGAGCACCGTACGACCAGAGATCAAGCGCACGAGAGAAGCAGGGTGGAGCAAGGCTCATTCGCGCCCGCCCAATGCGGCGTGGGGCATGTTCTCACCTTACAGTCCCGCCCGAGTTCAAGAGAGCCTGCACGGTGGAGGAGCCAGCACCCACTCCGCAGCTGGAGGACCGCAAGCCCTAAGACAGGTCTCACTCGCACCAAGCAAGACCTGGGGCACCACCTGAGACCTGCGCGGCAAGTCCACTGAACCGAAAGGCAGGCGGAGGCTGCCAAATGGCACTACAGGACGTCGAGGCAGCAGAGGACAGAGACATGCACAGGATACTGTAATCTGCGGACGCTGCCCGACTCCACTGTGAGAGACCACTGCAGAGAAAACGCCAGGACGGCCTGAGACAGCAGCCGCTGCATGCGCGCAGCTGCACAGCTACTGCACCATGCCCCTGATGTAACCCACCACAGAATACGCGAGACAAGTCTAGTCCAACACGGCGGACAGTAAGAAGTTCGAATCCTCCAGTGCCAGATATGCTGAAACTCTTCCTCCTCCTCCTCCTCCTCCTCCTCCTCCTCCTCCTCCTCCTCCTCCTGGGGCGGGGGAGGCCCAACAGGACGCGCCCGAACGATACGTACGATTCCACCCAAACGTGCGACCCTGCATCGAGTGGTCCGAGAGCGGCGTGGGGGGCAGGCGGGCAGCGATCTCCAAGACCCCGAACCTGCCCTCCAGAATAATGAAGCTTGCATCATGTGCTCAGCGCAACCATCGAGCCGTGAGAACAGCCGTAAACGGCCACTCGATGACCAAGATCTCGGAGCGGCTCTGAGCGTAAAGCTCTGAGACCTTTGGGGCCCTGGCAAGTGCTGTTTGGAGGTGTGCTGCCGCGAATTCCCCTAGATAATCAACGCACGGCCAAACATCGCGAATCTTACCCCGCTGGTGTACCAACCGACCTGGACCAGGTACTTGCCCAGTAGGCTTCGCCCAGGGCACGTCCTGGAGCTCCAGACGGGGCCAGGCAGGGAGAGCGCGCGCGGCCAACCAACTTCGCAACCATCTTCGCAGTCGTTATCTTGTGGGAGACAGCCTCTCCTCTCTCTCGGAAGCAGGCGGACTCGGGTGTTACTCGTGGCCACATGTTGGCAGCTTGTCAGCATAGTCGATGCCTGCACGCCTGAGGTATTCGTCTGCCGACAGCGGTCTGCCAAGTACTTGGTGCCCACGCACCTAGATCACGTTCGAAGCATGCTGGGCTGCGCCGTTCCTAGCCTGCAACACGAAGCCTGCATGTACACGCTTGTGAGACTGCGCCAGTGGCATAGCGAGCTTCCAGTGATGAACAAGTGAACGGCAGTCCGAACAAACCGTGATCGCACCAGCGAGCATACACACGGCAGCCGCAAGCATGCCGCACTCGGCCTCCTGAGGCGTTTGCGGCGAAGGGGCCCACAAGTGACTTCCTCATCGAAGCCACGGGATCACCCCCAGGGGACAAACCAACCCCTCCAAATTCAGACCTGGAGCTTTCCTGAATCGGTTGCCTTTGGCCGCTGCTATCTATGAACAAGTGGCCATACAGGGTCAATTTTTCCCCCTGCAAAGGTCCTCCCCCCCAGGGGCATGCGTTTCAAAAATAATGTCGCCGTCGGTCAGATGTCGAGGCCCGTCGTCCCCACGATGGTTGAACAGCCCACGGGTAAACGAGAGAATCTTCCCCTTGGCCTCTGCCTCTTGAGCTTCCTGCACAAGGCGACCAAACTTGCCTATACCCCAAAGCCCCTTGCTCTCTTAGACAAGCACCGCAAACCCAGAGCTGGTGCAGCATGCTGTCAGGATGATCCCAGTACAACGGGCACAACACGGAGTCCACCTGATAGCTGAGGCTGCTGGCTCTGAGCAGCGTCAATACAGCACTTGCCGTCACATTGTGAATGCTGGCCCTCACCAAGGGCGAGAACCTTTTTTTGAAGCTGAGACGGCGTTCATGATGTCAACACACTCTGCCCGAGAAGCCCTCCTTGGTATCCACATCCCTTTCAAGCCCTCTCAGAACGGCCTGGCGAACTGAATTACTCAACAGCTTCGGCATAGTCAACGTTACAGCAATTGGCAGTCCAAAGTCGTCTGTCATCTCGATGAACGATATCATTGACCACCCGACCCTGGACAACGGCAGTCTGAAAACCATCATGAGCCCCGAAATCCGCCTCCAAGACACCTTGCGGTCATCCCGAACAGCCACTTCCCAAGCCCTTCGAAGCTCAGCCCAAGACAGAGCCCAAACGAGTTGCCGCGTGTGAAGTAAACAAGCCTCGCAGGCTCCCGTCGCAGTGGGCTTTCCCTGCTGCAGCCAAGCCTGTGGTCTACATCGCCACGAAAACGCAGCAGCTACCTTCGAACCTCCCTCCTCCCTCCTTTCTCCCTCCTCTCTCCATCCCCCCCTTCCCCATCCTCCTTTGTCCCCCGTTCTTGGTCCTCCCCTCTCGTCTTCCCCTTCCTCCTCCTCCTCCTCCTTCTCGCCTCCTCCTCCTCCTCCTCCTTCTCCTCCTCTCCTTCCTCCTCCTCCTCTCCTTCTTCCTCCTCCTCCTCCTCCCCATTCTCCTTCTTCTCCTCCTCCTCCTCCTCCTCCTCCTCCTCCTCCTCCTCCTCCTCCTCCTCCTCCTCCTCCTCCTCCCCCTTCTCCTTCTCTTTCCTCCTTCTCCTCCTCCTCCCTTCCCCTCCCCCCTTCGTTTTCCTAATCCAGCGCCTGCTCCTGCTCCTCCTTCATCCATTCCCTTCTAGTGACTCTGCCCTATCGCACACCTAGACGTGTTGGTAGGGCGGGCCGGGCGTTTCGCCAGAGGCCTCCTCACCATCTATGATCCTGAAGCCTGGAGTTTACGACAGTTTCACGGATAGAGGGCGGGTGTTTTTCAAAATGTGGCTCTCGCTTCAGCGCCGTGCGCATTCGTCTCAAGCGTAAGCAGCAGTTCCAAGGATGGGGGGCGGGTCATTGACAAAATGTCGCTCTCGCCTTAGCGCCGGGTTCGTCCGTCTTACAAGTTGGCAGCAGTATCAAGGATGGAGGGCGGGCGTCAAGGATGGATGGCTCGTCCGTTTCAAAGTGTGGCTCTGGCCGTATCGCCGCGCGCATTCGTCGTAAGAAAGTGCAGCAGCTTCAAGGATGGAGGGGGGTGCCTTTTCAAACTGTGGCTCTCGCTCCAGCTCCGCGCGCATTGACTTTTTATAGCTCGCAGCAGCTTAAAGGGTCATATGGCTGAAGTCACAGGAATGGTGTTCGGGCACGGTTTAAGGTTGTCAGAACGCAACAGTATCGTCTGTTCGCGTTGTCGAAGTCCCAGAGACGGTGTTCCGGCACGGTTCACGGTCGAAAGGATGCAGCAGTCATGTTGATTCGCGGCTTTGAAGCCCTAGGAGTGGTGTTTTGGCACGATTGAGGATTCTCAAAGGGTTGTCTTCCAACGGGGCACTTCCCGCAATGAAAATACATTCTTTTAGGGACCGTTGAATCAGGGGCTTGGAGGGCGGCTTGATTCCAAATCCGTTGATGCGTTTTGTGTTTACTCTAGTCCTCCTCCTCCTCCTCTTTCCGCGCGTGCGGAGCGACGACCGATGACGACCGATGCTAACGGCGACGGCGACCGACAGCGACGTCGACGCCCGACAACCGACGGCCGACGACCGACGACCGACGACCGACCACCAACGGCCGAGGTCCGACGACGACGACGGACGACGACCGACCGACAGACAATTTACGACAGTCTACCGATCGACGACCGACGGCCGACTATCGAAGACCGACGACGGTAACGACTGCCCCCGCCGCTGCTGACCTCCGGAGGCCCTCCGATGGCCTTCAGAGGGCCTTCGGAGTGTTTTCGGAGGGCCTTCGACGACTGCCGCGGCGACGACGGCCCGAGTAGCGCGGCTGAGCCTGGCGGCCCGAGCGGGCCGGCCCCCCCCGAGCGGGGGCGCGCGCCGCCGCGGGCGCCGGGCTGGCGGGAAGGCGCCCACATTGTCGTCGTCGATGTCGTGGTCGATGTCGTGGTCGTGGTCGTGGTCGTGGTCGTGGTCGTGGTCGTGGTCGTGGTCCTCCTCCTCCTCCTCCTCCTCGTCCTTCTTCTTCTTCTTCTTCTTATTCTTCTTCTTATTCTTTTTCTTCTTCTTCACCTCCTCCTCCTCCTCCTCCTCCCTCTCGCCCTCCTCCTCCTCCTCCTCCTCCTCCTCCTCCCTCTCGCCCTCCCTCCTCACTGCTCCGCCGCGCGCGCTCCCGCGCGCGCCCTCCTCCCCAAGCGCGCTCTTCCCCTCGAGACTTGTGACGTGGTGGTGGTGGTGGTGGTCCTGGTCGTGATTGTAGTCGTACGTCGTCGACGTCGTCGTCGTCGTTGTCGTCGTCGTCGTCGTCGCCGCCGTCGTCGTCCGTCGCCGTCGTCGTCGCCGTCGTCGTCGTCGTCGTCGTCGTCGTCGTCGTCGTCGTCGTCGTCGTCGTCGTCCGTCGCGCGTTGTCGTCGTAGTCGTCGTCGTCGTCGTCGTCGTCGTCGTCGTCGTCGTCGTCGTCGTCGTCGTCGTCGTCGTCGTCGTTTTTCCCAACCATCCTGTGGTGTTGGGTCCTCGTTTTGAAGAGACGGTGCCCCGCGTCTCCTTCCTCCTCCTCTCCTCCTCCGCCTCCTCTCCTCTCCTCTCCTCTCCTCCTCTCCTCCCCTCCTCTCCTCCTCTCCTCTTCACCCACCCAGTACACCGTTTCGTGGCTCCATAGGGAGCTCCACCGAAGGCCCCAGTGCCCGCGCCCGCATGCGTCACCCACACCCATTTCGGCACACCCCTCACACGTTTCGTGGCTCCATAGGGAGCTCCACCGAAGGCCCCAGTGCCCGCGCCCGCATGCGTCACCCACACCCATTTCGGCACACCCCTCACACGTTTCGTGGCTCCATAGGGAGCTCCACCGAAGGCCCCAGTGCCCGCGCCCGCATGCGTCACCCACACCCATTTCGGCACACCCCTCACACGTTTCGTGGCTCCATAGGGAGCTCCACCGAAGGCCCCAGTGCCCGCGCCCGCATGCGTCACCCACACCCATTTCGGCACACCCCTCACACGTTTCGTGGCTCCATAGGGAGCTCCGCCGAAGGCCCCAGTGCCCGCGCCCGCATGCGTCACCCACACCCATTTCGGCACACCCCTCACACGTTTCGTGGCTCCATAGGGAGCTCCACCGAAGGCCCCAGTGCCCGCGCCGCATGCGTCACCCACACCCATTTCGGCACACCCCTCACACGTTTCGTGGCTCCATAGGGAGCTCCACCGAAGGCCCCAGTGCCCGCGCCCGCATGCGTCACCCACACCCATTTCGGCACACCCCTCACACGTTTCGTGGCTCCATAGGGAGCTCCACCGAAGGCCCCAGTGCCCGCGCCCGCATGCGTCACCCACACCCATTTCGGCACACCCCTCACACGTTTCGTGGCTCCATAGGGAGCTCCACCGAAGGCCCCAGTGCCCGCGCCCGCATGCGTCACCCACACCCATTTCGGCACACCCCTCACACGTTTCGTGGCTCCATAGGGAGCTCCACCGAAGGCCCCAGTGCCCGCGCCCGCATGCGTCACCCACACCCATTTCGGCACACCCCTCACACGTTTCGTGGCTCCATAGGGAGCTCCACCGAAGGCCCCACATGCGTCAGCCACACCCATTTCGGCACACCCCTCACACGCTTCGTGGCCCCATAGGGAGCTCCGCCGAAGGCCCCAATGCCCGCGCCCGCATGCGTCAGCCACACCCATTTCGGCACACCCCTCACACGTTTCGTGGCTCCATAGGGAGCTCCACCGAAGGCCCCAGTGCCCGCGCCCGCATGCGTCAGCCACGCCCATTTCGGCACACCCCTCACACGTTTCACGTGCGCTCCATAGGGAGCTCCACCGAAGGCCCCAGTGCCCGCGCCCGCATGCGTCACCCACACCCATTTCGGCACACCCCTCACACGTTTCGTGGCTCCATAGGAGCTCCACCGAAGGCCCCAGTGCCCGCGCCGCATGCGTCAGCCACAACCCATTTCGGCACAGCCCCTCACACGTTTCGTGGCTCCATAGGGAGCTCCACCGAAGGCCCCAGTGCCCGCGCCCGCATGCGTCAGCCACACCCATTTCGGCACACCCCTCACACGTTTCGTGCCCCCACAGGGAGCTCCGCCGAAGGCCCCAGTGCCCGCGCCCGCATGCGCCAGCCACACCCATTTCGGCACGCCGCTCACGCGTTCCGTGGCCCCATAGGGAGCTCCGCCGAAGGCCCCAGTGGGTGTGCCCGCATGCGTCCCGCACACCCATTTCGGCACATCCCTCATACGTTTCGTGGCCCCGTAAGGGGGCTCCACCGAGAAGATATTCACAATTGCAGTATTCACAATTGCATATGGTTGGGTCCTTCGCCAGGATAATTTTGAAGGTTTTTGGACGTTTCTGGAGGTTCTTGTCGTCACGGCTGGACTCGGAGAAACGGTCAGGGCGGGCCCTGGGGACTCGGAGACCGACCTCGAGCGGGTTGGAGGGTGGGAGGGAAGGGAAGGAGGAGGGAGAGGCGGGTCCAGGATCCATGTTCGAGGATTGAGTTTGGGTGGTCACAGACATCTTGGCGGTGCCTAGCAGTTCAAAGAGTATTTAGGTATGATATGTACATCGACTTGTGTATCTATGTGAACGCATATGTGCAAGTATATGTATAGGCATATGTATGTGGATATGTAGGTATTTTTTTGTATTTGTATTTCCACAACTATGTGTATTATATGATCGTGCATAGGTCGATCTATGTGTTTATGTATGCATGTGTATAAGTATAGACAAAGGTATATGTAGCTGCACATGTGTACGCATGAAGGTACGTGTGTATGCAAGTAGGTATCGTGGCGAATCCTCGGCACAGCCTCCGACGCGGCAACGGGCGGCAACGTGGCGAATCCTCGAAATACCTCCCGAGGCGGCAAATGGAGGCAACTGGCGGCGAGGTGGCGAATCCTCGACATACCCCTCGAGGCGGCAACGGGCTGGAATGTGGCGAATCCTCGACAGATGCCCCGAGGCAGCAACTGGCGGCAAAGAGACGAATCCTCGATATACCCCACGAGGCGGCAGCGGTTGGCAACGTGGCGAATCCTCGGCATTCCCTCCGAGGCCGCAACGGGCGGCAACGGGCGGCAACGTTGCCAATGCTCGGCATACCCCTGGAGGCGGCAATCCTCGACATACCCCCCGAGGCGGCAACGGGCGGCAAAGTAGCTCATCCTCGACATACTCTCCGAGGCGACCGGTAGGCGACAACGGGCGGCAACGAGCGGCCACGTGGCGAATCCTCGACATACCCCCAGGGGTGGCAACGGGCGGCCACGTGGCGAACCCTCGACATACTCCCCAAGGCGGCAACGTGCGGCGCCACCATCGGCAACGTGGCGAATCCTCGAATTTCCCCAGAGGCGGCAACGGGCGACAATGGGCGGCAATATGGCGATTCCTCGGCGCACACCCCGAGAGGGCAACGGGCGGCAACGTGGCGAATCCTTGACATGCCCCCTGCGGCAACAACGGGCCGCAACGAGTAGCAACGTGGCGAGAACCCAACATGCCAACTAACCAACATGCAATCTATAATGTGTCTCTGTGGTGCGACCTATGCGAAGCAATACATGTTGTGAAAGGTATGTTCTGCAGGTTCTGTGGTGCACTCTATATTGTGCACTGATGTGGTGCACAGCATTTTGTGCTGTGCAGATTGGGCACTCGATGTGGTGCAATGTATGTTGTGCACTCTATGCGGTGCAATCTATGTGGTGCAACCCATGGGGTGCAATGTATTCGGTTCAGTCTATGTTGTACAAGCTATGTGATGCAGGCTAAGTGAGGACATTGGTTTCTACAAACGAGTTCACACAGTCCATGTTCTTGCAAACGTCCCACCTACCCACCCGCAACTTGGTTTGCAGAACCCATGCGGTGGCGATTGCGATGAGTGCTTGGCGTTGGCTGGTGCATCACTGTGGCTGCGCCAACCCAAGCACGCGCGCGCGCAGGGGCCAGCTAGTTTGGCGCGACAGACGCGGCCGCGGTGGCGCTGACCACTGGGCATATCCCAGCGTGCACTTCAGTGCGAGTCGGCGGCTTGGGCGGGCGCGGTATCATGGCATCGTCGACAACGGTAGACACGATGATGATAGTAGCGACGCTGGTGGCGATGTTGACAACGACGACGGCGCGGCGAGTGCTGGCGCCGATGCTGATCACGCCGACGACGATGACGGCGTCCTCGCGTCGGTGATGCAGGTTTTTCAACTGCCAGCTCCTCCTCATCTAAACCGTCAGCGCTCTTCCCGTCGCCCACGTCGTACTCTTCCGTGACCCCCCCCGTCCCCGACACCTTCCGCGGTTTCCTCCTGGGGAAAGAACTCTGGAGATGTCAACCAGGAGCGCGCTGAGCGCGTTCATGCGGCCGTGTTGTCCGTAGGTCGGCGTCGGCGTCTGCTTCGGCGTCGGAGG
>CAUYUJ010020558.1:130000-154547 GCA_963575745.1 Prorocentrum cordatum | reverse complement strand
AGGGGAGGGCCTTCTCAGAAGGCGGCGGGACCTCTCACAAGCCCTCATGCCTTCTTGGAAGTTTTTTGGTGTCTTCGGGGAAGGCGCAGGAAACTTCTCGGAAGGCTGGGGGACCTCCGAGCCTTCTGAGAAGGCACGCCAGAAGGCACGCCCCTTCTCTTTTACCCCCCGCGCTCGCCGCCATCCCCAGAATTCCTTGCGCCGTGGACAGATCAATCGACTGGAGGTTTGGCCGCCTCCACTCCTGGCGAAGGTCTTCAAGCAGAGAGTGCCCTCCCTCTTTCTCCCGCCTTCCGCGGCCGCCCCCGGGCCCCTTCTCCTCCTCTCTTGCGGCCGGGCAGCTGTGCGTGCCCGAGCCCGGCCTCCTCGAGCGCGCTTGCGGATCGCTTCTGCCGCGCTGCGACGTAGAATAGGTTCGGCCCGCTTCCGGCTTCCAGAGGGGCTCTCACCGGGCCCCAGGGCGTCAACAACGGCTCAGGATGGAAAGACAGTCCCAAGGAAAACGGTCCAGTGCTCCAAGGGTCCACGTCGTGAACAAAAGCAGGAGGTCGGAGTTCTGGGGCTGGTCGGCAAATTCAGCATCATCAGACTTATCCCCACCACCAGGGAAGCCTTGGCCCCGCTGGCCGATTCTACATTCAAACAGCGCTTGCACTGAAGGTTTCGCATTTCTCCTCTAAGGAACTGGGCCAGTGTGGCGGTCTGGCGGCTATGTTGTCGCCGTCACCGCCCCGTCGCCGCCTCGTCGCCACCTCTCTTTTGGGCAGTTGTGGCAGTCTGGCGGGTCTGGTATCACCGTCGCCGCCCTTTCGCCGCCATCGCTGCTCGTCGCCACCATCGCTGCTCGTCGTCGCCTCAGATTGCACAACATAGGTGTCACAGCATTGATTGTCTCGCATAAAGTGCACAGCATATCTTGCTCCACAGATGTTGGATCATATATTCCACCACAGAGATTGCACAACGGAGATAACACCACATATATTACACCCCATAGATTGCATGCACCACATCGAGTGCAACACGCAGACTGCACCACATAGACTGCACTACATCGTTTGAACCACATGGACGGGACAACATAGATTGCACAACAGTTACCGCATCACATATATTGTACTACACCGGTTCATCCACTTAAATTGTTCTTCAGCGCTTTACTGCACAAACCAAGGGGTCGAGTGCGGGCTTGCCTATTGCAGGTTGGTCTTGGCGTGACTCCGTATTTGCTTGCTGCAATCTGGTGGCACAGTCGATGCAGGCGAGCGCGGATTCGGGTTACCAAGATTTATCCATGCACCTCACACAACATATATTGATCCGCATATCTTACCAACATAGATCGCATTATATAACCTGCACAACAGCGATTGCGTCAGATAGAGTGAACAGCAGATATTGTACACCACACTGCGCACAATTTAGATTGCACCATGTACCTAAGTATTGTTCTAGACCGGTTGCAACACACACAGTGCACCACCCATATGACACATCATATATTGCACAACGCAACATCGATTCCACTACGTTTTTCGTTCCACATACTTCTACATGAAGGTTTTACCGGTTAAAGGGGACTAGGATCTACCCCCTGGTCTTCTCAGTGCCCCTCGGGGTGTGCAACTTACGTATGGCTCCGCCCCCGTGTTCCGTCTAAATAAATGAATTTGTGCCATGCCCGCCAGGCTGGCATCGACCTCCACCTCATCGATTATTTTAGTAATGCTATATGTGCGAATTCGATTATAAAACTTATCAACTTGCAAAAGTCCCTTGCAACACGTGGCACGAAGTGCGCACGCGTGCGTCGTCGCGCGCGCATGCCGAAACCCGTCAGAATTTTTAGGTTCCAGGAGGATTTCAAGATCGAGTGTCCCGAATACATGTTCAACGCCAATATCTTTGCAACATGATGCGTCAAACATGTCTGCGCACGCGCTCTCGCGAACTCACCAGTTTTTTGTGTTTTTCAACATGTTGGTCGGAGGCGACCAAGCGGACCTCTCGCGTGCGCGCGCATGCCGAAATCATTCGAATGCTCTTGCGCGCGCGCGGGGGGGGCACGATTCTTTGCAAATCGTACACTGCGGATCACGCGCGCTCGTCGGCCGCGCGCGCATGTCGAAATCCTCCAAAAATTTTATCGCCGACTCGTGGACACCGTCATCGTGATTGGTGTGATCAGCATCGGTGCCGTTATATGGCCTTGCCGTCGTCATCGCCGCCGTCGTCACCAGCATCGCTACATTTTTATCATCGTGTCTACCTTTTTCGACGTCGCCATGATACTGCATCCGCCCGAGTCACCGATTCGCTCTGAAGCGCCCGCGCGTCAGCACGGCCTGCGAAACGTGCTGGGATGTCCCTAGCGGTCAGCGCCACCGCGGCCGCGTTGGTCGCGTCAGCCTAGCTGGCCGCACTGCGTGCGAACCTGCACGCGTTAGTGCGACCGCGGCGATGCGCCAGCGCCAGCCAGCGCCAAGCTGTCATCGCAATCGCCGCCGCCGCCGCTAAGCAAGTTGCGGGTGGGTGGGTGGGATGATTGCGCGGGCAGTAGAGCTGTCATCTTCAAGTTCGGCAGAGTGAATGTTCCCTTCTAAAAAGGAATCGGATCTACCACCCTCCCGGGATTACCGACCTCCCCGGGCACATGCAATTTAAAAATGATCTTGCCCCATCGTTCATTCCAACTATCAATTTGTACGATCCCAGCCAGGCCAGTACCGAACCCCCTTAGCCCCGTGCAGAAAAATTACGCGCGCGCACTTGTTCTTCACAACTCATCAGTGGGACGATAAGCACACGCGCGCGGTGTCGCGCACATTCCGAAATCTGTCAAACACCGCAGGTTTTGCAAGGAACTCAACATCTAGTGTCCCAGAAGCATATGCAACCACATTGTTTTGCAACTCCATTTTCCAACGATGTCTGTGCGTGCTGCTTCGAATTCTTAAGAGCACCACTGTTGCTGCAACATTATTTACACTCACTTGCGACCAGCCCAGATTTTCGCGCGCGCTTTCCGAAATCAGCTGGACGCCCTGGCGCGCGTGCTGGGGGCCTGCGATCCTTTTCAAATCGTACCATGCGGGCCACTCGTACCTGTCGGCTGCGAGCATGTCGAAATCTTCCCAAAATTTTACCACCGACGCGTTGACACCATCATCGTTATTGGTGTGATCAGCATCGGTGCCGTTATATGGCCTTGCCGTCGTCATCATTGCCGTCGCCACCGGCATCGGTACACTGATCATCGTGTCAGCCGTTGTCGACGTCACCATGACACCGCGCCCGCCCGAGTTACCGACTCGCACCGAGGTGCCCGCGCGTCAGCGCGGTCTGCGAAACGCGCTAGGGGGTGTCCAAAGATTCGTGCCACCGCGGCCGCGTTGATCGCGCCAGAGTAACTGGCCGCTGTGCGCGCGAGCCTTCGCGCGCTAGCGCGGCCATCGCGATGCGCCAGCTAGCGCCGAGCTGTCATCGCAATCGCCGCCGGCGGTTTTGCAAACCAAGTTGCGGGTGGGTGGGTGGGTGGGATGATTGCACGGGAAGTGAAGTTGACAATTCAAAATCATTGATTGCACCACGCATATTGGCACCGCGTAGAGATACACAGTTTGGGGCCCACGTTGGCTACCGTGCGTATTCCTAATATAGCATGTATGCAAATAGGCTGAAGGGAATTTCCCCCCGGGCGCCCATGCGCGCGTCTGCGCGCATGGGGGGGACCATATGTACAACTATACACTTTTTGAAGGCGCCTGCGCCGAACAACGACCGCCGCCACCTGCTTTTTGGATGTGCCTGTGTGGCCAAGTGTTGGGCCTAAGTTCTTACCGGTCTATTGCACTATGCGTTCCCCGAGTCGTTGTGGAAACATGCTTTCGGGAACGCTTGGGAGAAAAAATGCGATGGGGCATGTTGAGGGCCTTTCGCAGCCTCCTGAGGGCTTGATAGGGGGTGTCTGGGGGGCCGCTGGGGATCTATGAGGGGCCGCTTGTCTTTGAAGGCCGTGCTGGGGCTTTCTTGGGACACTTTCGTGCCGTCTTGGAGGTCTGTGGGGCCGTCTTGGGATCCTCCTGGGGTCTCCATTTTCGGGGCCATTTTGGCCGTCTTGGGACTGTTGTCCAGTCCCTGGGCCCTCTTTGGGGCTCCTGGGACCGTCCTGGCGATATCTTGGGAGCCGTCTTGGGCCGTCGGGAACCCGAGAAGGCGAGAAAAGCGACAATTTGTCAAACATACGAATGGCATTCAATATGTTTATGCTTTCGGGGGTGCTGCTTGAGGACCTCTGGGGGCAACTTGCAGCACCTCTGGGGCCATCTTGGGCTCTCTTGGGATCATCTTGGACTTCTTGGATGTGTCGTGGGGCCGTCTTGGACGCAGTCTTGGTCCATCTTGGCCGTCTTGGAAGACGATTTTCCTGACGTGAGGTTTCCGCGTGGCCAGCCCGATCGGCCGAGGCCCCATTGGGAACCTTTTGGAAGGGCTCCAACGGATAACATCTGGCACGCCGACAGCCCTTCTCGCAACAGAGGGCGGCGGATCTAGTGGCCTTCGGCCCGTCCGTACCCATTTTGGTTCAAGGGAGTGGCCCTTGAGTTGATTGTAAGACTGCACCAGCGACGCTGCACCATCGTGCAGCATTCCTATCCGCTTTCGACTTCAGCAGTCCGTATGCCGGCATGGAGCACGCACAACCGCGCAGGCGGTGGCGGTTCTGGTGGCAGTGGCTCGGGCTCGGCGTCCTCGGGGAACTCGCACGCGTGGAAGAAGGACCCGTTGGGCCGCTGGCACGACATCGCGATGCCGCTGCCCTCATCGGCCCAGCCCCCCAGGGCCCACCGCCCATGGACATGCAAGGGCTGCGGCAGCACGAAACACACTCGGACCGCGTGTGGCACGTGTGGCATGAAACGGACGCATTCGGAGGTAGCGTCGACGCCCACCACCATGCCAGCTGCAGACCGCGCCCCGCCGACGTCCAGCAACCCGGTGGCAAAGCAGCTGGCCTCGGTGGCGGCGGCTCTTGCGGCAACCACTCCAACGACGGAACCACCAGCGCCGACGTTACTCCCCAGCCGTCGACACCTCCGCCCACTCGGGCCGTGCTGTTGGCGGACATCCGGCAGCTGGAGACAGTCTTGGCCTCCATGACGTCTCCTCTGATGACATCAGCCAAGGCCGAGCTGGAGGAGCGCTTGGCGGAGAAACGCGCCGAGCTACAAGCGCTGCGGCCCACTGGCCACCGCCTCGACAGCACCCGCGCTGCCTTCGAGCGCTCTCGGAAGAGGCGCGAGCAGGCCGAGCAGGCATTTTCGCTTGTTCAGACAGCGCTAACGGCAGCAGTCGAGGCGGAGAAGAACTTGTCCACGCAGCTGACGGAGCTCGAAGCATCAGTCGGATCCGAGGCACCGACTCCCGAACTGTGCATGGCCTCGTTGGGCGAACAGCTCGAGGCTGCGGTCCAGCAGATCCGCCCGTTCGATAATGTCGACCCCTCGGTTGGCGAGGAGGCGCAGCGCGAGTCGGAGACACATCTCGCCCGCTTCCAGGCGACACTCCAGGCTGCCGAGGCCGCCATGCATGCTGCCAGGGCCAACGTCCCCAGGAGGCTCAATGGCAAGCAATTCCCCCAGCACCGGGAGGATCCGCCAATACCCTTGGTTCGCCGACTCAACGAGAAGCAGAAAGTTCAGACCCACCTCGATGCGTGGTTCACCCCCAGGATGCCCATTGCGCCGCCAGTTGCCCCACTGCAGCAGGCGGTGACGCCAGCCACCCCTGCTGTGCCACCATCGCGCCTGGCGTCCTCCCAACGTGGGCCTCCCGCCTCCCCGTACTGAGCGCCGACAGCACGCGCGCCCAGTCAGGCGCTGCCCAGTGCCACGTGATTGAGGACACCGAGGACACCGTGCAGATCGGCGATTCCGATGTCTCCATGTACTACATTGTGCAGCGCTGCGCCCATGCAGGTTGGGCGCCTCAGCCTCGAGATTGGTCTACGTGGGGGCGCGCGGCGTCGACGCCGCCGCGACGACGCCGCAGCCGCAGCCGCCGCCGTTACGACGCGAGGTCAGCGCCGTTACGACACCGACACCGCCGCTGACGTCCTCGCGCCGCACCAACGCCGCACCGCCGCCGCCGTTGCGACAGCTCGGCGCTGGCGCCACTGCGACCACGATGCCGCTGTGGACGTCCCCTCCCCCTGCAGATGGGGCGCGGGCCCTTGCCCAGTGGGATTGCCACTCCCGCGGCCCAGCTGCATCTCGACTTCCTCACCTGGAACGCCGTCGCACTCGAGCTACACGGTGGGCCGCTCGTGGCCGTCAGCTCGATGGCCCTGCTCGCCGACCCCCCGCCGGCTACGTGGGCCGAGGCCGCGCTGCTCGTCCGCGACTTGGGACCCTGGTCTCGGACGACGCCCCTGTCGCCACCTTGAGGGTCGCGACCGCGAGCGTGCAGACGCTCCACCCCCACCAGGAGGGTTGCAGCTACTACCGAACATCCCTGCCCCTCATGAGCGGCAAGGCACAGATCCTTGAACGACAATTTCGGCAGCATGGATTCGAGGCGATCGGCCTCCACGAGGGTCGCGCATGCCAGGCAATGATTCGGGAGGGTGTCTACTGCATGATGTTCACTTCTCCCGCGACGAGTGACGGAGCCCTCGGGGTTCAGCTCTGGCTTGATCGTGAATTGGGCCATCATGTCGTTCAATGGCGTGCTTGCTCACCTCGCATGCTGTTCGCGATCAGCGTCTCCCGCGACTGCGCCGTGCACGTGTGGTTCTCCGCGCGCGCACCCACCTCTTGCGCAAGCGTGGACGAGCCCCTCGAATTCTGGACGGACCTTACTTCGACCGCTGTCGACTTCAGCGCGACGCTATTTTTTATACCTCCACCGCCCGCAAGTGTAATTGCTCGTAAAAAGGGTTTGGACAAGGGTCATGCCAGACGACGCTGCGACGCTACGGCGAAAAGGAGCGCGGCGCAGCTCGCAGGCGCCGTGGCATGGGGAGTTCTTGCAGCAGAAACAGCACTTCTTGGTGATGGTGTATAAGAATCGCTCCACTTGGTAACCAAAGTTGTATACACCACTACCGCGCGTGCTTTGATGAATTCTGTTTCGGTCCTTAAGAGAGAGGGGGCAGCTCGGTTACCGTTGGCGGCGGGAGGGGGGTTGCGGGCTTACCACCAGAGCAAAGCTGCACAAACTTGCATCGTAGATTGTTCTCGATCTTGGTGGTAGTCATATACTGTGCTCGGATTCAGGGCACGGTTCCCCGACGCCTCCTGGTTCATCGCCGTCGATGCGAACGCTAAGGTTGGAAAGGTGCCGTCGGAAGCTTTCGGGCCTGCCTGTCCTGGCCGCGAGAACGAGAACGGCGCGTCGTTGCGCATCCTCGCAGAGACACTGCACCTCGTCGCCCTCGATGCCTTCTCCGGGGTTGAGCCCGCGTGGTACCATGCCGCGAACGCAGCCCATCGGATTGATTATATCCTCGCCCTGGGAGCCTACCAGACGTGGGCCTCCGACGTCAGAGTGCGCGCTGATATGGGCCTGACCTTCAACGGGCGGCGCGACCATAGTGTCTCGGCTATTTGCGCCGTGCGACAGTTCCTGTTGGGTTCCGCACCCCGGCCGCCTCCTCTTTGCTCACGTCGATGAGGCGGGCGCTGGTGACGTGACTTTGGCCCAGAACTTTCAGAAATGTTTGTTCAAAACACTTGTTCCCAACGAGCCGCGCGTCGACGAGCAGCTCTTCCTCCTCCCTCCCCCTCCCCCTCCTCCTCCTCCTCCTTCTCCATTTCCTCCTTCTCGTTCTCCTCGTCCTCGCATTCCTCCATTTCCTCCTCATCTTCCTCCTCCGCCTCCTCCTCCCCCTCCTGCTCCTGCTCCTCCTCCTGCTCCTCCTCTTCCTCCTCCTACTCCGACGACGACGGCTCCTCCTACATCCTCCCCCTCTTGGGGTATATGGCGGCTCACCCCGCTCTTTGTTCTTCTGCATGCTCCCCCGTTTCCCTCATAACCTCCACTCCCCTGGGACTCATTTCTGGACGGGCTGGTGGGGATACTTTTTTGATTCGCGGCCCGCAAGGAAAAGTCCAGAGGGCGGTAAGAACGAGGCTGGGACACAGCGCGCGGGATGGCAGATACGCGCAGAACGAGGCTGGTGGGAATATGCGAAGCGTCTAGAATTAACCGCCTTCCATCCGTCTAGTTGTTTCTACATGCTACACGTTGTCATTTTGGAGGGCGCCCCTATGACATACTTTCATTTTGAACACGAGCTGCCATCCATCCTTGTAGCGGTTGGAGCATTTCAGGGCGAATGTGCGTCATTTGCCCACCCTCCTCTTGTGGGTTTCGTTTGAGACGGGTGCGTGCGGCTCTAGGGCAAGAGCAACATTGTCAGTGCGGCTCGCCCTCCATTTGTGTAGTCCTCGGATGTTATATAGTTGCAAGCGGCGAGGACTCCCCGCTTGGACCGCGCGACCAGTCATTGCTCCATACCGATCTTTTTGGTGCTGCGGCGATGATGCAGCGTTTTTGCAGACTAGGGGTGGAGGTGGAGGGCGGAGAGAGGGAGGAGGCGCAGGAGGGGGATGATGAGCATCGCGGATCAAATGTCATGGTTACGCGAGGACGTTTTTCGCTCTTTTGGGCTTCCAGGCTCCCCCCGAGGCTTCCAGGGACTTCCGGGGACTCGGACTTCAGAGGCCTCTGGCAGGAGGTGGAGAGGAAGGGATTTGGACGCTAGACGCTAGGAGTTCTCGTTGCTTCCAGGTGAACTCTAGGCACCACGGCCAGATTGCCCTCGATCTCCCGGTCAGAACGCGCCCCAGGAGAGGTCCGCTTTGGCAGAGGTGGTTCCGACGGAAGCGTTTATCTCCGACCTCCAGGCGTCGCGAACAGGTCGCGACGTGCGTTTTTACGATTTCGCCTCAGGGGTTCTCTCCAGGCCTTTGGACCATCAAGGCATGACCCGCGGCGAGAACACCGTCCTTGAAGATCGAGGATGGCGTGCCCCGATTTGCCCTACATTTCCAGTGGGGAGAGGCGTCGGGAACATTGAGAAACCACATGGAACCCGTACCCTCCCCAACTCGAATTTTGGGTCTGCGGGTTCGTTTGGGGTGGTCTGGTGTGTAGTCGGCCCTCCTCGAGGACCGAGGGTCGGCTCCATGCCTTCGAGGGTCGAGGGTCGACCTCAGTAGTGGCTCCCTCCTCGCGGATCGAGGGTGGAGATCCTCTATCCTCGAGGGTCGAGGCTCGAGGATCGACGAAGGTGATCCTTCATTCACTCTTCGGGCTTGCCATGCAGGAAAGGGGTCCCGGGGGAAGCGGATTCTGGCCCCCTGGGGGACTCTTCCCAGGGCCAGCTCTTCGTCCCGAGGTGAGCTGGTCCAGGGGCCCGCGGAGGGCTCCGGCGGCCGGAAAACAGCGAACCATTTACAGGGCCCTTGCCTTCAGAACCCAGTTCCTTCATGCTGGTTGAGAGTCGAGGGTGGCGACTCCTCATCCTCCATTCCATCCTCCCTGCCTCGCTGCCCGTGCAGAGTTGCCATCTCACTCGTATTCTGCGAGTTGCGTGCCAGCCTCTGCTGACACGTCACTGCTAAAACCGCGTCCAAGGCCAAACAAGTCCCTCCCTCCCTCCCTCCCATCCTTTCGCACGCTGCAGCGAGAGTTCCTCGTTCTGCTCGAGGCTGCTCGACGTGATGCGGTGCGAGCTCCGATGCCGCAGACGTGCAGCCCCGTCCAGGGCCACGTTGGCGCCGTGAGCTGCTGATTGCAGGACCCTCTCTCCCGCCCTCCCTCCCACTCCCTCCCCCCTTCCCTGCTCGCGGCCGTTGACGGCCACCCGCCGGAGATATCTTGCACATCTTAGGGCTGGGCAGCCCAAGGATCGGGTTTCGTCGAACCCAGCTAAGCCCTCGTAGTTCGCGCCGTTTCGTACCGCGCCGCGACGGGGTCCATTCCGCCCCATTACCCCCCCCCCCTCTGGCGATTCCTCATCCTCTGAGCTTCCCCCTCCGCGCGGTCCCCCTTGGCCGCCGCGGCCACGCCGCGGGGGGTCGCGAGCAGCGCCTGCCCCACGCACCCCCCTCCCCCAGGGCGGCCAGCGCCACGAGTCCATGGCGGACAGGGAGCAGGCCTCTCTTCTCCGCTCTTTGGGGGGAGAAGGAGGGGAGTGGGAGCATGAGGAGGAGGAGGAGGAGGAGGAGGGAGGAGGAGGAGGAGGAGGAGGAGGAGGAGGAGGAGGCGAAGGTGGTGGTGGACGAGGAGGAGGCGGAGGAGGAGGAGGAGGAGGAGGAGGAGGAGGAGGAGGAGGAGGCTCCGTAGCCATTTTGGCTTAAGTATTCCATGTCTCGAGGTGGCTTACGGTGACCCGGTGAGTTATTGCTTTTCTCGCACGATTCCTGCTCGAGCCTCCCAGACCTTGCAGTAATTCCCACGGATATCTGGGTTCATGTATCGTAGCGTTTGGTGACACTATGCTCCATGGCATGAAAAACATCATGGGGTTCTTTCAGAGCTTCTTGTTCGGCTTATACGGTAAGGGGCAGGGGGGTGCTGCAGGAAGACAGATCTCTCGTGGTCTCACTGTAAGCCGTGTCTTTGGTCGCTTCCGCGTGTTAAGGGTAGTCAGCCTGGCGACGGCTGAAGCAATCGCCCCGCCCCTCGTCGTCCCAGCAGCGAGGCATCGCTGGCGGGGGGGCTGGGGGCCGGGCTCCTTTCCTTCTCCTCCTCCTCGACCTCCTCCTCCTCCTCCTCATGCTGCTCCTCCTGCTCCTCCTGCTCCTCCTCCTCCTCCATCTCCTCCTCCTCCCTCCTCTCCCCTCCCCTCCTCCTCCCCTCCTCCTCCTTCTCCTCCTCCTCCTCCTCCTCCTCCTCCTCCTCCTCCTCCTCCTCCTCCTCCCCTTCCTCCATCCTCCTCCTCTTCCTCCTCCTCCTCCTCCCCTTCCTCCCTCTCCTCCTCGTCCTCCTTCTCCTTCTCCACCTCCTCTTGCCCATCGTCTCACTCCGCCCGCGTTTCTCGGAGGAGCGGAGCTCTCTCTCTCTCTCTCTTGGCCGCGTGCCGGTGCGCCGCCGACGCTCTCGACAAGAAGAGAGGCGCTCTCCGTTTTCGAGTGCGGCTCTTTTGGTGGCCGAGTGGGAGCGGCTAGACGCCGAGGGGGCTCAGATCGGACGGGGCTAGGACGAGGATAAATCCGTTCCAGAGCGTTCGGGAACGCTCTCAGAGCGATCCGCAACGCTCTGAGAAGGCCGCGGCGCCCGAGACATCCTCCAGAGCCGCCAGACCTCAGAGTCTGGTTTGGTTTATCCCCTCACTCGAATTTATCCTAGTCTTGGCTTCGTCTTACCTGGGGCCACCCTCGCTCCCCCCTTGGACGTGCGAGCGCTTAGAGGCGCCCCGTCACTCCCGCCGTGCTCCGCAAAGAGCCGTCTTGTAGAACGTTTTCGGCTTCGCGTGTCTGCTCGCAAAACTGGAAGAGGAGTCAGTCTCTTCGACTGCAGCTACGGCCTCCTCGCCATGACCTGCTGGGCACGATTGGGCTCCCCCTTGGGGCACGCGCCCATCCGGCGTTCGTCTCTCGTCATCTCCCTTGGGGTGCGCGTAATGGGGTGGCGAGACATGGGGGTGCAGCGAGGGCTGTAGAAAAAGGGGCCCTGTAGGGCCCCTAAAGGAGCCCTTTCGGGCCCCAGAGGGAACCTGTAAAGCCCGAAGAGGGCACCTTTCTCATGTATCGCACCCTATCCGAATTTGCGCCCCATTCCCCTCCTTACCCCTCGCCCTGCCCTGCACCCCTTCCCTCCACCTCCTTCGTTCCCTCGCGCTTATGCTCGCTCCGCCCGCTCCTCGGCGTCTCCTGTGGCCCGGTCCCCTCGGACCCGCCAAGCTTCTGGCCTGCCGTCGGCCCAGCATCGTCGTGTCTCGTCGCGCGGCCATGTCACCCTCGATTTCCCTTATCCATTCATCGAGAACACAAGCCCCCAACCATAAGAGCACGATGAAGACGTCGCCTCACTGAGGTCCCCGTCTTCGCACGAGGGATAAGCAATGTTGGGCGGTTTGGTTTGATACATTTGCAAAAAAGACCCCCCTATCCCTGATGCTTTGGCCCTCCTGACCTGGGTCCCCGCCTCCCGACCCCGCGGCGCGCGGCCCCAGGCGGTGTACGACGCCATCTCCCGGTGCCGCCCCTAGTCAGGGGGTGGGGAGGAGGAGGAAGAGGAGGAGGAGGAGGAAAAGGAGGAGGAGGAGAAGGAGGAGGACTTAACAAGGGCGCCCTCGAGGGCGCGAAGTTATTCGCGCTTCGCGCTTCGTGGTTTGGCTCTGATTCTTTAGGCTTACGCCACACCGCCGACCCCTTGTTTTTTTTGTTGGAGGCAATCTTGGACGTCTTGGGGGCGTCATGGCCCGACTTTATCCTCCGCATTCCTATCGTCGTCGTCTTTGCTCCTCCTCCCAGTAGTCGGCCCATCCCGCCACCGTGCCTGAGTTGTGGTTCAGAGGCCTCTCAGATATTCGTTGGGATCTCGTGAGAAGCCTCTCGGGGGCCTGCTGGAGGCAGTTTGGAGGCACCTGGGGAGCTGTTTTGGGGCTTATTGTGGCCTTTTTTGGGCCGCTTGGGGGCCTCTTGGGGCCTCTTGGGGGTCTCTTGGGGCCTCCTGGGGGCCTTTTGGGGCGGAAAGCTGGTTTTTTCGCTTCGTGGTCTCCCTCTTGGGCCCCTCTTGGGCTGGCCTTGGGGCTCTCTTGGGGCCTTCTTGGGCTGTCTTGAGGCTCTTTTGGGCCGTCTTGGGGTCCTCTTGGGCCGTCTTGGGCCTGCTTGGGCCGTCTTGGAGGCCTCTTGGGCCGTCTTGGGGCGGTCTTGGGGGCCTCTTGGGCCGTCTTCGAGGGTCGGAAGCCCGAAAAGGTGAGAAAGCCAAAAACATTGAAAAAACCAATGCGAATCAACGATTCTCGCCTTTTGGGGCCTCTTGGGAGGCCTCTTGGAAGCCTCTTGGGGCGTCTTAGAGGCATCTTGGGGCGTCTGGAGGCCATTTTGAGCGTCTTCGAACGATTTTTCGGCGTCTCGGGGCCCTCGTGGGGTGTCTGGGAGGCTTCTTGGGGCCTTCTTGGCCCGTCTTTGGGCCCTCTTGGGCCCGGAAAAGCCCCGTGACGCGCTCGTGGTGGGCCCCCCCCCCTCCAAATCGACCGGACCGGGTTCCCGGGGGAGGGGTTTGGGGAGGGGGAAGCATCTCACGAGCAAGTGCGAGAGATGCGCGGGGCCCGCGACGGCGCGGAAGTCACGGAAGGAGTCGGCGGCGCGGCAGGAGAAGGTTCAGGAGAAATTCAAGAGTCGGTGCGCGAAGTGCAAGAATTTCTTGAAGACGGAGGCGGAAGTGGCGGCGAACCAGTACGACTCGAAAGATGCGGGGGAGAGGCTTTGCAGGGCGTGCGCCCGCAACGAGAAGGGTGGGCGGAACGAGAAGGCGGATGCAGAGAATCGCAAGCGGAAAGCAGAGGCGGACGCGAAGCCGCTGACGTGCGCGGCGTGCAAAGGCGCGTTCTCGAACACGAAACATTTGAAGCAGAAGCAAGTGGAACATCATCGAGCGGCGAAAGGAGCTAAAGTGGTGTGCAGAAGCTGCGAGGAACTCGGGTTCACAGCGCGCAGTTGCCAGGCTTATCAGTGCAGCGGCGCGTGCAAGAGAGGACTACCAAAGTCGGCGTTCCCCGACCCGCACAATGTCCCGCGCGACGCAAAGAAGGGCACCCTAAAGTGCAAGACGTGCAAGTGATGCCCAATCGGTTGCGCGTGCTGGGCAGAAAAGGGAGGGCGGGAAGAGGAGGATGGGGGGTGAGGCGGGAAATGGGGGGGAGAAGCATCGGTGAGGATGAGCTGAAGCGGGGCAGGAAGAGGAGGAGGGGAACGAGGAGAAAGTGTAGGAGGAGGAGGAAGAGGAGGAGGAGGAGGGGGACACTGAGATGAGGCTCCGGGTTATGGGGCTGGGCGCGACTCGAAAAACCGGTGTGTTCGGAGATGTCCGTTGGGATCTTGCGGGGGGGCTTCTTGCGGGCCTCTTGGAGCAGTTTCGAAGGCTCTTGGGGGCCGTTTTGGGGCCTCTTTGTGGCTTCTTGGGCGCCTCTTGGAACGTCTTGGGGGCCTCTTGGGGGGTTCTTGGGGCCTCTTTGGGGCCTCTTGGGGCCTCCTGGGGGCCTCTTGGGGCGTAAGGCTGGGTTTTCCGGTGCGCGTCTCTCTCTCTGGAACCCCTCTTGGGCCCGTCTCCGGGAGGTTTTTGGGCCGTCTTGGGCGGCTCTTGGGCCGTCTGGGGGCTCTCTTGGGCCGCCCTTGGGCGGCTCTTGGGCCGTCTGGGGGCTCTCTTGGGCCGTCTTGGGGGCGTCGTGGGGGCCTCTTGTGCCGTCTTGGGCAGTCTTGGGAGCTTCTTGGGCTGTCTTGGAGCGTCGGAAGGCCGAAAAGGCGAAAAGGATGAAAACATTGTTAAAAACAAACAATGAAAATCAACGATTTTGGCCTCTTGGGGCGCTCCTCGGGGGCCTCTTGGAGGTCTTTTGGGGCGTCTTGGAGGTCTCTTCGGGCGTCTTGGAGCCCTCGTGGGGCGTCTTGGAAGCCTCTTGGGGCCTCTTGGGCGCTTCTTAGGGCGTCTAGGCGGTCTCTTGGGGCGTCTGGGGGCCTCTTGGAACGTCTGGGAGGTCTCTTGGGGCGTTCTTGGCCCGTATTTGGGCCCTCTTGGGCCCGGAAGAGCGTCGTGAGTCGCTCGTGGTGGGCCCCCCCCCCCGCCAAATCGACCGGACCGGGTTCCCGGGGGAGGGGTTTGGGGAGGGGGAAGCATCTCACACGCCGATGACCCAAGGCGTCGGCGGATTCCTTCTTATTCTCCTCTTCTCTCTGGGGGGGCGGCGCGAGAGCGCGAAGTTATTCGCGCCTCGCGCAGCGCGAAGCGCGAAGTGAGGCGCCCGACTTGAATGCTTTCCAGGATTCTGGATTGAGGCTGACGGGATTAGGCCGAAGACCTGAGGACATTCCAATTCGTGCCTCAGGGCACGGTGGATGATTAAATGGTGCTGGCCTGGTTTCATATGTGCATATGAATCTATGAGTGTATGTCTGCATGCATTTGTTTGCACGCGTGTGCACTGATACTTAGCTGTGCACCCGCCACCATGGTCAAAACCCAACATAGCGTTTTCAACAGCGAACGAGTTGGCCTGTACCTCTCTTTCGCACTGCCTTATCTGCTAGGCCTTATGACAAGTAGCAATTGAGCGCGCGCGAAGTGCGCGCGATGGTTCTAGTCAACGATCCGTTCGCTGCTGGAAACTCACCTATGAAAGACGAGCGCCCACTTTGCCTGCCGTCAATCAGGCGAGAGGCCCGTTTTGAAATGGATCCGTCCGCTACTCTCATCCTCAGCGAGAACCCACTTGTAAAAACGAAACACTCTACCCGTGTGACTGCCGCGTCTGCCCACGTCTTCAGAGGAACTGCGGGGGCTGCCACGGACAGCGCCTGACGATGACGGTGGTGGTGATGATGATCATGCCCGTGATCATGACATGATGATGGTGGTGGTGATGAAGATGATGACGATGTTGATGACGACGACGATGACGATGATACTGATGATGATGACTATGCTGCTGCTGACGATGCGGATGCGATGCTGATGCTGCTGCTGATGATGATGATGATGATGTTGATGAGGTTGGTATGGATGATGCTGCTGCTGATGATGCTGATGGTGCTGATGCTGATGCTGATAATGATGTTGTCGACGGCGATGATGACGACGATGATGTTGATGATGGTGATGAAGACGATGATGGTTGTGATGATGATGTTGTCGATGGCGATGTTTTTGATGATGATGATGATGATGTTGATGGTGATGACGATGGTCCTGATGAGGATGGCGATGGCGGTGACGATGGTGATGATGCTGATGATGATGCTGATGATGATGATGATGATGGTGATGGTGGTGATGATACATCCCCAGGACGAAAGTTTTCCCTCTCGGGCCCGGAACGACTGCTTGAAATCTTGAGCAGACGCGTGTAAGATGACCGCCGTCGGATCCCATGACATTCGCGCGGATCCAAGTGTGGTTTTGGTGTTTGTTTCGGTGGATCCGATTTCCGTCCGCGCGGATCCGATTTCGGATTTGCTGGATCCGTGTTCGGTCCTTTTTTATGGCGCATCCGATTTTTATCCCGCTTTAAATGTGTATTATTTATGACAACGGGGATCCAGAGAAAGTCGGATCCTCGGACCCCGGAAACCGCCCGTGTTAAGATTCTATTGAGGAAATCGCCATATGCACCTCAAGAGGGAAGTCTTTCGTCCTGCGTAAGTAACGTTTATGATGATGCTGATGATGCTGATGCTGATGATGACAGTGATGATGACGATGACATCGATCCTGCTGCTGATGATGATGGTCATGATGTTGAGTTTGATGGTTATGATGATGCTGGTGGTGATGGTGATGCCGATGATGGTGTTGATGAGGATGATGGGAATGATGAATGTGATGATGAGTACGATGACTTTACATTTGGTCATGGTAATGTTGAGGATGATTCGGGTGATGATGCTGATTATGATGGTGATGGTGACGATGCTGACGATGATGATGGTGACGATTCTGATGATGATGATGATGATGATGATGATGATGATGTTCATGATTCTGATGATGCTGATGCTGCTGCTGATCATGCATCATCAGCATCATCATCATCCTATAGATGATGGCATTGCTGTTGATGATGGTAGTGGTGATACTGATGTTGATGACAGGAGGAGGAGAAGGAGGAGGACGAGGTGCCGCTCCATGGTTTTTGCCTTGGAGAGGTAGGCCAGCCAGGGATCCGCCTGCCTCGATCCCCTTTGGAGATTGATTCTTGCTGGAGGTCATGAGGGCATATCTGCTCATTGTTCCGATATCCTACCTTCCACCTCCTCCCCTCCCTCTTCCACCTTCTCCCATCCTCTGTCGAATGAGTCACATTCGTTTCGCCAGCGAAGTTCCTCTACCCAGTAACACGTTTTTATCATATCAAGCAGACTCTTGCTTTTGTACACGAGCGGGCTGGTGCAGTTGGCCTTCAGCTACATCC
This sequence comes from Prorocentrum cordatum, assembly GCA_963575745.1. Classification (NCBI taxonomy): domain Eukaryota; class Dinophyceae; order Prorocentrales; family Prorocentraceae; genus Prorocentrum; species Prorocentrum cordatum. The sequence continues at coordinate 137,407 of CAUYUJ010020558.1, read as the reverse complement.
AGACGGCGAAAATCTTCGCCAGTCTGGCGAGGAAGGCAATGCGTGGGCATTGAATCCGTGAGAGCTGAAGACAAATATTGAGGTACTTGGGCAGACTGTTGGGAGGTGGAGCCTGAGCAAAATATGATATCGAGCACCGGATCGCCAATCCCGGGAAGCATTCGTGCCGCACAAATCGGAATCAACAATGAATGTGCAAGCGGTGCACTTTGACAAGCTGCCTTCGCCTTTTCGACAGCGTAGTGGTCCCTGTGGTAATGTACGGCTCCTCCAGCTGGACGGTTACGAAGGCACTGACCTTGTGAAGCAATGGAGACCCCCCCCATCCGGTTAAACGAAAAAACAGCCTGCACCCTGAAGCGGTGTCTGGCATCTGGCGCCCTCTGGCTCCTGGAGCCATCTTGTCACGTGGTCCAGTAAGGACCCCGCTCGGGCGCAGCGGCGCCATGCGAGCGGGGCCACGGGCCATCACGGGACTTCCCGAGTGGGCTACGAAGCGTGCGAGAGTTGTGCCGACATGAAACATCACATGTCAGCTCGCCGCTGAGGCTCCGCCGACAGCACAAGCGGCGAGCACAAATCGGGCGAAGCCCCGCGCGCATTTTGATGTCCAGCCAGTCATGGCCCCGCCAGCGTGCTCGTCGTCGCCTTGGATGTGGTTGTGCTCTCGGGCTCTCGGCCGTCAAAGCGCATCTCTCCCCCTTGGCCTCCTCAGGTTGCCCTGAGAGGCCTGGTAGGACTCGTTGGTTGTAGGTGGTATTACACATTCAGGTCTCAGGGTAGATTCATCCGAGGAATCTTCACACATTCTTCTGGGACGGGCCAGAGGAGTTATTTGTTGCTGGGTGCTAAGAGATCTTTCTGGTGCTAAGGAGGGACGAAGTTTCAGATTGGACTACCCGCGTGAGGGCCGAACAAATCGACGTTCCAATATAAGGTTTAATCATCAACCAAATAAAATGATATGCCCAACAGCGAACAGGATCGGGAGAGAGAGAAAGAAAGCAGGTTCAGGTATCGTTGCAGCGAGTTCAACTTCACAGGTGTTATCATCATTGTCGTCGATGTCTTAAAATCCTCGTGCGACGTCAGGAATGTTAGCGCACCATGGTTTCCATTTCGCCCGGCATTACTTGCGGTCGAATGAATGGGGCAATCCTCATTTATGTGTTGTTGGTTGTTGAGGTGCTACGCTGAATCCGTCCCCCCGGATAATTTATTTCCGTGGCGGTGCTGACGATAACGCAGGGGAGTCTTAATTGCTTCGCAGAGTTACGATACGCACCGCGAACAACCCAGTGCAGGATGCTACGCGTGATCATGGGATCTGGCAGACGACCAGTGTAGCGACAAGTGGACGTCGAGTCGGTGATCTCGTCTGCGGCAGCTTCTAGCACTCACGGCGACCAATTGCAAGTGGTTGTTGAATCTCGGGTTGAGAGGTTGTTGGAGCGACAACAGTTGTCCAATCACGCGCAGACTCCAACAACGTTGAAGATAGTGGCGATGACATTTGCATCAGTCGACAATCACAAGTATTCGACGCAAAACGTCAATGTTGGCATCTTTTGCCTCTACCTGCCGAACAGCGGTCTGCACTTGAAGACGGATTCCTCGATACCACCAGTTTTGCGCTACGGTGCTGCGCGCCCATTCCCGCAGTCGTGACATGTCTGCTGATGTGGCGCCTCCCTCCTCGTTCTCAACGTTTCCCCCCCGCCTTTTGCCTGCCCTACCTCTTTATCCTCCTCCTCATCCTCTTCTTCCTCCTCCCGCTCATGCTCCTCCTCCTGTTCACTACCTTCGTTCTCGTCCTTCTCATCTTCCTTCCCTTCGCCACCTTTTCCTCGAATCTCTATACCTCCCCCTCCTTCCTCTCCCGCTCCACGTTTTACGTCCCCTCTTCATCCGCCCTTTCCTCCACCGTCCTCTTTCTCCCCCCTTTTCCCCCTCCCCCATTTCATCTTCCTTCTCTGCCTCCTTCCCTCCCCCCTCGTCCCCATTTTAGCATTCCTCCCCTCGGGCCTCCTGCTTCCGAGGGACACCTCCGTCAAGACGCGGCCTGGCAAGGACCGGGCAGACGACTACAGCCCCAAGACGCTGCGGGCCGCGCGCCATCCTCGGAGGAGGACGAGAAGGGTTTGTGGAATTAAGAGAGGAAGGAAGAAGAGGAAACGGATGAGGAGGATTAGAGAGGAGCACGCTGACAAGGTGGACGACAATGAGGGACCTGGACGGCGAGGATGGCGACGAGGGGGGCACGAGGTGGAGGAGGAGGGGGACATGCAAGGGTTGGTCCGCTTTGTCGGTCATCTTAGGGCGCTCTTTGGCTTTCTGGCGCCTTCGGAGTCAGTCTTGGGGCCTCCTGGGGCCGTCTGGGAGCCCTTTCGGGGCTCTGAAGGATCGTCTTACGGGTTGATTGGGTCGTATTTGGGCCTCGGGCCATTGAGGCACCGTCTTGGAGGCCTTTCGGGCTATCTGGAGACCTTGGGTCGTGGTGGGCCATCTAGGCGGCCTCTGGGGTCGCCTTGAACTGGCGGAAACCTGAAACAAGGAGAGACTGGACATCCAGCACCATAGGGACATCCATCATTTTGGCTTCTTCGTGTTTACGGGGGATCCTGCACGTTGTGGTCTTGGTGGTGGTTGGGCGTCTCGTCGTCGTCGCTGTGGTGGTCGTTGTGGTGGTCGTACGGGTAGGGCTGCTTGTAGTGGTTATGGCGCTGTTCCTGCCCGTGGTGGTAGTCGTGGTCGTCGTGGTTGTGTGCGTGTGGAGCTTGCTTCGCGCTGTCGCAGTTATAGAATGTTCCAGCAACGCAAACACACACACACACTGTTTTCTCTTTCGTTAATTTCGGTGCCGTCCTATGCATTTAGAGAATTGTTATCAGTAAGGGCTTTGCTCACTGCCGCCAGTTCCATCTCTCTTAGAATGGGGCATACTCGAGCTACGTTGGGATGCGATGGTGCCGTCGTAAAGCAATGCCGAAGCTTCACGCGAGGGCCAATATCGTACGTTACGGCTTGCACACAAAAAACAATTTAACTCTCGGATTCTGACGGCTCCCGCTGCGAACTTGCTGAATCGTGTCTTCGGGACGCGAGTATCGAAGCCTTAGCCTCGGGGACGCGAGCGCAGCGTAATTTACAAAATAATCATGGTTTCGAGGACGCGAATCTGTATACTTTTCGGGGGATCGTTGGCCTCGAGGGCGCGATGATTCAAGAATTTGCGGGGGATCGTAGCCTCGGAGACGCGAGCATTGCGTAAGTTACAAGAGATCGTGGCGTCGGGGGCGCGAATCTTGCGTAATCGACAGGGGATTCCGGCCTCGGTGACGCACACACTGTATACTTTACAATGGTTTATAGTTTCGAGGATGCGAACATCGCGTACTTTCCAAAAGGATTACGGCTTCGAGGACGCAAGTATGGCGTAATTTTTAAGGGATCTTGGCTTCGGGGACACGAATCTTGAATCATTTACGGGGGATCGTTGCTTCGGCGATGCGAATAGTGCGTAATTTGCGAGGGGCTGTAGCCTTGTGGACGCGAATCTTGAGTAATTTTCGGGGGATCGTGGCCTCGATGATGCAAGTATGAGTAATTTACATAAGCGGCTTAGGATCTGGTTTCGAGGACGCAAGTATGGAGCAATGTGCAAAAAGGATAGTGGCCTCGAGGATGCGAACCTTGTAAACTTTACGGAGATCGTGACCTCGGCGACACAAATCTCGTATAATTTACGGAAAACCGTGGCCTCGGGGACGCGAGCGCTGCGTAATTTATGGGGGATCGTGGCTTCGGTGACGCAATTACGGGGTAATTTGCAAAAGCTCATGGCCTCGAGGACGCGGATATGGTAGAATTTACCAGGGATCGTGGCTTCAGGAGCGCGGATATTATGTAATTTATTGGGGATCGTGGGCTCGGAGACGCGACCGGCTATTGTCAAATTGCATCTGATCGTGGCCTCAGGGGCGCGATTACTGGGTAGTTCACGTGGGATCATTGCTTCAGGGGCGCGAATTTGATATATTTCTACGTGTCCCACGGCCCCGCAGGAATTCGGACCACGCGCTTCGGACGTGGCAAACATTTGACGATTTTGGGATTCTCCCCCTCGCGCGGACCTCAAAAATTTGCAGTAGGAAGTAGCACGTAGGGCAACTATAACATGGGAGACTTGAAATTTGAACTGGAGCAGGGGGTAGCAAGCCTAAGCCGCGGCGCCTGGTCGCCCCACAGGGGGGCCGGCGGATAAAAGGCGTTTGTGGCTGTCTATCCAACGTGCATTGGGTATGTCATCAAACGACGGTCCCTTTTGCCTGAGGACGGGTGTTGAGGATATAGCGGGCGACGAGAATTGTAAATGGTTGTCCCGTGCGTCTTGGTAGGCTTGCATGTCGGCCTTATCGGTCGGGGATGTTGATTGTTAATGGCCGTGGGTGGTGGCTGGTCGTAGTAGTCGTGGCTGTCGTGGCTGGCCGTGGCTACTGTGGCTGTCGTAACTGGTAATTGTTCTAGTGGCTGTCGTGGCCGTTGCTGTCGTGTCCGTCGTTTTGCTGCAGTCGTAGCTGGTCGTCGCTGTCGTTGTTCGAGGCCCTGGTCGTGGCTTCTGTGGCTGGTTGTGGTTGTCTTCGCTGGTTGTCGTCGGTGGGTGGTTGTCTTTGGTGCTTGACGTTGGCCTTGGTTCTGTGAGTGGCTGTCGCACCCTATCGTCGCTGCAGTCGGTGGCCGTCCTGTCTATCGGTCGCTGCCCTGGCTGCCGTGAATGGTCGGAGCACTGTGGCTCTGTGGCTGTCGTGCTTAGTCGTTGCTGTTTTGGTTGGTCGTGGCTGTCGTAGCCTGCCGTGGCTGGCGTGTGCGTCGTGGCTGGTCGTGGTTGTCGTCGCTGTCGTTCCTGACTGTGGTAGCTGGTGGCCGTTGCCGTCTTAGTGATCCGGCAGCCCGTTGTGGTCTTGGTCGCGGTTGACTTCGTGGCTGCCGTGTAGTCGTGTTTCTCTTGATTGGTTGTTGCTGTGTTGGCGTCGCAGCTGGTCGTGGCTGTCGTCAGCCGCTGTCGTGGTGATCACTGTGGTTTGTCGTGGTCGGTTGTGACTGTCGTTGTTGTCTCGGCTGTCGTGGCTGGTCGTTGTTGTCGTGGCTGTTTTGGCCGTTGCTAGATTCTATCTTGCTGCGGTGGTCGTTATTTGTCGTGGCTGCCGTAGGTAGCGATCGTTAAGGTTTTGGCTGTCGTGCCTGTCGTTCTTGGTCGTGTCTGTTTTGGCTGCTCGTGGTTGTCATGGCTGGTTGTGAATGGCGTGGCTGGCCGTGGTTGTTGTTGCTGGCGCGGCTAGTAGCTGGCCCCGCGGTGCTTGTCGAGGTAGCCGTCGTGGTGTGCTTGCTTGTTGGAGTCGTTGGCCTTGCTGCCATGGTTGTCGTGATTGTCGTGGTGGTTCGTCGCTGGTTGTCCTGGCCGCCTGGCCGTCGTTGCCGTGGTTGCGCGTGGCTGGTTGTGGCTGCCGTCTCTGCCTTGGCTGTCGTTGCTGGTTGCCCTTGTTGTGGTTGCGGCCTTTCCTGTCGTGGGTGAACGTGGTTTAGCTTAGTGGGGGGCACGTGGTGGTGCAGAATCTGGTGCCTTGGTGCCTCCTGCTGTAGTCATGGAGACGCTGGGTATGATCGGCAGTGATACGAGCCAACCAGGATTGTGCTGGTAATGATCGCGGAGCCGACGCCCACCATGTGCTTGTGAATCGTGCCGAGTGCCCTCAGAGTGCCCTGTCACAGTGCTTTCAGCATTTGTGTGGCGCAGTGTTAGCGTAAGATGTGGATTCGTCGATCACGTACCCGCCGCTTTCTTGATTTACTGGGGCTCCACGTGATTGATCATCGTGTTGGCCATAATGCCTGGAAGGATTGGCGCTGATACTGCCTACAGCGATTGTACTGCTAATGCTAGGCCAGCCTACTAGGGTTCTACTGAATGCGATTTGGGCTGCCCACCTGGATTGAATCGATTATTGTACTGACCACCATGTTTGCACTAATGATTACACTGGTGACTGTACGTGCTGCTGATGTTGATCGTAGTTCTGGTGTTTTTTTCGAGAGTGCGGCATGAGCGCATTTGCCGTCGCAAGGTCGCCATTTCCAACCTCCTTGGGAATGATCATGCGGCTTATTCACGGTCGGTAAATATGTCGTGGGCGGCACGCGAGAGGCCGCCGCGCGTAGGTGGCGCCCGAAACCGTGGCGTCCCGTGTGCCCGAGAAGCATGGGGCAGGCGGCTTGAGCCAGAATGGCCATGGAGACCTCCCCCTCCTCCTTCTTCTCCCGGCGTGATCCTCTCCTCCTCCTGCCCCTCCGTTCTCCAGAGGAACGCCAACTACGCACCACCACCAGCCCTGGCCAGGCACTTCCTGGGCCCTGGCTCGGTGTACAGACGGTGTCTTGTTTCGAGCTCTCCGTCCTCCTTGGATCGCTTGAGGGCGGCAGCGGCCCGTGGACGAGAGGCCCCCGCCCCTGCCACCGCGAAGCCGCCCCCCCGCGCGGCATGGCTGCGGGTCGCGCCGCCCGGGCATGGAGCTCGCGGCGCGGCCTGCGGCGCCGGCGGCGTGTGAGCACCGGGGCAGCCCGGCCCCTCGAGGTGCGACAAGGATCGCTGCGACTGCTAATGTCGGACCGAACGAAATGGGGGGACAGGGAAAGGTGGGGGTACGAAGTCTGGTGCATGCAGCTGGTTTCGGCCCCGCCGCTGGGCCCATTCCTCGACACATGGGCGCCTCCCGGCGCCGGGAGGCGCCGTGAAAATCAGCTACGTGAGCCGATTCTCAAACCCCCCCCTTTGCTATCCCCCCTTTCGCCCGGCCCGATCTTGTTTGAGGTTTCTGCATCTCCAGATTTACATGGGTCCACGGTCCTCATCTTGCCTTCGTCTTGGCGACGAAAAGAAGCCCCGATGGAAACGGGTTTTGTGGGCAGCCCCGCCCTTCGAGACCCGTCCAGGATCGCGACGATTGCCGATTTCTCTGCCTCTCCAGATCCAAGTGGCTTACACCATTCAGCCGACCCCCCAGAAGTAACGAGTGCTTGCGACGATCTTGGAAATTATCTCGTGGGTCAGCTTCTTGGATGCATCTGAGGAGCTCGTGGGATACCTCTCATGGGCCTCTTGGAGAGCTCTTGGGAACATCTGGGGGGCCTTTCGGGCCTTCTTTCGGGCCTCCTGGGGGCTTCTTGGGGACCCCTTGGGCAAGCGGGCGTCGGCGGATTTGGATTGGTCCTCGGTTCCCATCTTGCTTCCGTCTTGACGACGAAGAGAGGCCCTGAGGGCTGAGGGCCCTTCCCTGGGGTGACATCTGGTGCGCAGCTTTCAGGTGGCGCGGGTGGGGCGGAGGCAAACCCAAGCGCGCAGGCCGATTCCGA
>CAUYUJ010020558.1:102500-127500 GCA_963575745.1 Prorocentrum cordatum | reverse complement strand
GGTCGGAGGATGAGCCGCATCGCGGATGCATTGGAGATGCGGCTCGATGCGGGGCCCGAGTTTCTCCGCGCTGGTGTCGCCGATGCGCTGCCGACGTCGCCGATGCATCGCCAATGCACCGCCGATGCATCGCCGATGTATCCTCGATGCGACGCGATCCTCCGACCCCTTCGACTTCATTTGGGAGGCTTCGATGTCCGCTCCCAGAGGTTTTTCCGTCTCGGGATGCGTTCCAGTAGCTGCGCCTCGCCGAGAGCGTCGCTGGGGGAGGGGGGTGGGCCCCCAGGGCCCACCCCCCTCCCCCGCAGCCCTTGGTTTGCGCGCTTGCGTTTGGCCCCCCCGCGGCCCCCGAAGCGGGTGACGTCAATTATACGCCTACATCGATCATGGCCAGGGTCTGTGTGTATATATTGTTGTGTGTGTAGGTGGCGTCCTCCGACCGAAGGCCGCGAGCCAGAGGTCCGTCACTCTTGCGTGTGGCCGAGGTGGTGGCGCGCGCGCTGGAGGCGGTGCCGAGGCTCCTGGCGGCATTCGCGGCGGGGTGCAGGACCTCCTTGACGGGAGGGTCGAAACGGGGACGTCCAGGGGGCGCCGGCGCGGATGGACTGGCTTGGGGGGGGAAAGCATGGGCCCGCACTCGTCCAGTCCTCGCCGATCGGGGCCTGGGTGCCCCAGCCGGCTCAGGAATCGCCGAGCGCGTTCCACTACTCGCAAACGTCAGAAAAAAGAAGAAGTTCTTTCTCTAGGCAATGGATCGTCGAGCCCTCGCGGCGGATCAAGGCCATCTGCGAGTAGTTACTTTGCGAGTAGTAGAACGCGTTTGTCCAAGGATCGTGGAGCTTTCCCATACCGCCAACCGCCGATCGATCGGCGATGTATTGTCGATTCCAGATCACTGTTTCCTGCCCCAGGTCAGTCTGCCTCCTTCGGCTCCCCTCAAGACGCAAGGACTGGGGACGAGTATTCTGGCAGCAGTGTCTGCTCCATTCGGGCAGGACCGGCCGTTGATGTGACGGGTATGTGGTGCAATCTATTTGATGTAAATGTTGTGGTGCAATGCACGTGGTGCAAGCTATGTAATGTAAGCAATGCTGCGTAAGCTATACCATGTAAACTATGTAGTGCAAGCTATGCGCCGTAAGCTATGTGGTTGAAGCTATGCGATGTACGCTCTGCGGTGCAAGGTGGTGAAAGCTAGGTGGTGTGAGCTGTGTGGTGCAATGTTAAAATATCTACACATAATATAATCGGGAGGTCCCGGGTCCCTGGCCAGGCCCGCTGGCCACGGACAATCTGTCCAGGGTACGGTTTTAGTTCCGCCCTCCTGGGTGTCCAAGCCGGCCCCAGACGTCTGCAACAGGCAACATCATTTTCGAACATCCCCCCAGGACACCCCAGGACAGGCCAATAATGCATACGATGGCCCCAAGACAGCTCAAGGGTGCCCACGGGAGGTCGAATGAAGGTCCCAACATGGATTTGGCGTCGCCTCGGAGCTTCCCAAGGACGCCCCCAATGTTTTAACAACGTAAACAAGCAGTGTGTGTCTTCTATGTTTGTGGCTCTCTCGCCTTGGAGTCTCCAGCTATCTCCAGGATCGCCCAGCAGAGCTCCAGGAGAGGCCCACCACGGGCCCGAATCGCTCCATCACAATTCCAAGATGGCCCCAGGACGGCCGAAAACCCTCCATAAGATTTTCCCAGACGTTCCCAGACAGACTCCCTCTATTTGCTCATTGATATATATATATATATATATATATACATAACGGCGCACCGGGTCCGGGGTCCCAGGGCCGGGACCCCGACCACAAATGTGGGCTCCGGGGGGCCCGGAGGCTCGTCGGACCGCCGGACGCCGTCCAAGATCGTTCGCAGGCGGCTTCGGAACGCGCTCCGATGGCTCCAGATGCCTTCCAAGACGCCTGTCATGACACCAAGAAGGTCCCAGAAGCATCCAAGACGCTCCGAGAGGCAGCCCAAGAGAGGCCCAAGAAGCAAAAATCGTGCCATTCCTATGGGAAAGCGTATATTTTTCGCATGTTCGCCTCTTGGGCTTCCGCCGCGTCCAAGACGGCCCAAGAGGCGCCCAAAACCGCCCCAAGACGGCCCAAGAAGCTTCCAAGAGGGTCCGTAGCCATTTTGGCTCAAGAGGGAGCCGCCATCAATATCGTGCGAGAGCAGTGCCGTCGACGCAGCCCGTGCGACCACGTCCGCTGCGCGATGCTCCCGCTGGTGCTGATGCTGCCCCTGGCGCTGCTGAGCCTCGACCTGGTGGCGCCGTGGCCGTTGGGCTCGAGCGCCAGACTGGTGCCGGCGCTGGTACCCCACGGTTGGGCGCCAGAGGCGGTGATGTCGAGGCGGTTGACAGGGGACCATGGCGGCGATCTTTTCAACGCCGGAGACGAAGAGGAGGAGCTCAAGAAGGAATTGGAGGCGGCCATGAACGGACAGTGGGGCTCTGGCTCCGACGGCATGGATGGCCACCACGAGGCGGAGGCAGGCCTGCTGCTGATAGCCATGATGACTTTAACTGCGATCTCGATCGGCGCCTGCGTGGGGCAGCTCGTCTTCGCCTGCAAGTACAAGCAGGACGTAACCGACAAGAGGCCGCACTTGGACCAGGCGGCGCGGCAGCTCCCCTCGGGCGACTTCGAGAACGGCCCTTTCGCTTGCTTCGACGACTGCCACACCTGCATGCACGCGTTCTTCTGCACATGCTGCCGCGCCGGGGACACCTTCCAGGCGGCTGGCATCGAGCAGTACTGGACCGTGATCGGCATCTTCGTCCTCGCAGTCATCGTCGCCGACATCGTGAGCAGTTTCGTCGCGAGTTTTGTGGGCGCGAGCATCGCGGCGAGTGGTGGCGACCCAGAGCACGCGACCCGCCTTACCTCCAGCCTCACGAATATGATCTTGGCGATCATCACTGGTGCCGTCTTCCAGAGGTACCGCCGCAAGCTGCGGGTAAAGCTCGGCGGGAGCGAGGAGGGGGGACCCGGCGTCGCCGTGGACTTCCTCATGTACGCGTTCTGCACTCAGTGTGTCGTCGCGCAGGAAGCGCGTGAGATCGACGCCGCCACCAGCGTCAAGGTCGAGTGCTGCTGCAGCCTGACTACCGCGGCGAGCGCGCCCCTGGAAGGCCAGCCCTTCGTCGGCCAGCCGCAGCCGCTCATCGGCCAGCCGGTGTACGGGAACGTCGCGTGATACAGTGAGGGGAAGGAGGAGGCGGAGGGCAGAGGGCGCGGCGGCCGCGCCCTCCGCCCTCCTAGTGCAGGGGTTACCGTAGTGCACGAATCGACGCCGTCTAGTTGCTAGCGCAGTGCAATGATTAGTGCAGTGTAGTGCAGTTGCTAGCGCAGTGCAATGAATCGTATCCGACATGCTCTTAATCGTTTGAAAGTGTTTACAACATTCTGTATATATGGCGTCGGCGTCGGTAATGTTCAGAACACCGACAGGGGCCTGATAAGTTGTTATCCCTTGCCTAGCCGCTCCTGAGCGCCTACTCAGCGCGGCCTTGAGTACCGTCAAGCTCCAAAGGTGCCGCAACCCTTGAAAAAAAAAAGCTTCCAAGAGGGCCCCAGGACAGCCCAAGAGGGCCCCAAGACGGCCCAAGAGGCGCCCAAGATGGCCCAAGAGGGCCCCAAGACGGACCCAAGAGGGGCCCAGAGGGGGACCACGAACCGCAAGCTCGAGCCTTCCGCCCCAAGAGGCCGCCAGGAGGCCCCAAGGAGGCCCCTCAAGAGGCCCCAGGAGACCCCCAAGAGGCCCAAAGGAGGCTCCGAGAAGCCCCAAATCGGCCCCCAAAATGCTTCGAACCTGCTTCCAGGAGGCCCCCGACAGGTTCAGAGGCTCCCGAGAAGCTACGTCAAACTCCCAGCGAGCGGCCGGACGAGGCCCCCCACAAAATCACAAGAGGGTTCCAGTATTTGTATCCTTCAGCGCTCTCTGGCCTTTTTCCCCCTGCCCCCTTCCCTGCGTGACCCGGGAGGCCCCGGGCGGCCCCCAAGAGTCCTCCAACATGGCTCCAAACGCTTCCAAAAGCACTCCCACGAGGGCCCCAGCAGGCCAAACATTGATTTTTTCAATAGTCTTGGAGGGTTGGCCTTCTGATCTCGGCGGCTGTCCGACGCTCCTAGGCGGCCCAGGAGACCTCCGAGACCGCTCCCAAACAGCTCCAGAAGCGCCCAAGGCCGCCCCGAGGCGGTCCCAGAGGGCCCAAGGCTGGCCCAAGAAGCGCCCAGGGCCGCCCACGAGGGCCCCAAACAGGCCCGAAAGGTGTCCAAGAGACGGACCGCGCTCGGAAAACCCAGGGCTTCCGCTTCAAGAGAGCCCCAGGGGGCTTCAGATAGCTCCCAAGAGGCTTCAAACATGGCTCAGGACGCTTCCAGGAGCACCCCCCAAGAGGGTCCCAACAGGCCAAAATCGTTCGTTTGACTCAGGAATTGGAGGATCTTGGCCTTCTTGTCTGTTCGGCTTTCCGACGCTCCAATGGGGCCCAGCGCGCCTCCAGGTCCGTTCCCAAACAGCCCTGGGCGGGCCCGGGAAGCCCCAGGGAGCCCGCGAGACCGGCCTTGCGCAACCCAAGAGTTCCTCGGCAGGATAGTCAGGGAGGGGGGGAGAGCGGGGGGGCCTCTGGCGCCCCGTGCTCCAGGAACGCTCCTCCGGAACATGGCGTGCGAACGATGAGGATCGGGGATCCCAATAAGCAAAAATCGTAGATTTCCTTCTGGGGAAACTGATATTTTGGGCGTGTTTGCCTTTTGGGCGTCCACTGCGCCAGGGGGCGCCAGGTGCGACAGGTGCGACAAGTGCGCCCGCAGGGGACAGGGAGGCCTCAAAGTGGTCCGCGTAGGACGTACCTCTGCTGGGCCTCCCAGGAACTTACGAAAGTGGCGACAGTTGCCAGATCGCAGCCCCGCAGGGGGCAGGGAGGCCTCAAAGTGGTCCGCGTAGGACGTACCTCTGCTGGGCCTCCCAGGAACCCACGAAGTGGCGACAGTTGCGCAGATCGCAGCCCCGCAGGGGACAGGGAGGCCTCAAAGTGGTCCGCGTAGGACGTACCTCCGCTGGGCCTCCCAGGAGCCCACGAACGTGGCGACAGTTGCGCATATCGCAGCCCAGCAGGGCACCGCGAACACAGGAGAGAAGAAGGAGGAGAGGGCGGGAGGTGGATACCACAGTGCTCTATTCAAAACGAGTACCCAACACAAGGAGGGTTTGGAAAAAAGGGAATGCCCAGAATTCCAGTTTTTTGTGTTTTTGTTTGTTTTTGTTTTCTCTCTCTCTCTTTTTGTTTTGTTTTTTTCTCCAATCTATATATATATATATATGGTATCCTTAAAAGGGGGTCTATGCTAGTCCACCTGGGCGCGCGCGGTGCCGTTGATGCTGCGCTCTTTCCGTAGCTTGATGGCTCGAATAACGCCGTCACCGGCGGCCAGGAGTCCTGCCCCCCCCGTGGGGTAGTTAGGCCTGGCCACCACATCCGCCTACCGTTCAGGCGCTGGACGGAGGTCCAGGCGCGAGTTCCGAGGGGCCAGCGCCCGCCAGGAGGCGCGCCGTCGCCGTGACGTCGCCTGAGCGCCGTGCCCGCGGCCTCGGGGTTCCGTCCGGCGCTCCTGGCGGGGAGCTCTCGCGGCATGGCGGAACCAGGCGCGTGGCCGCTGCCCCGTGGCGCCTGGCTGGACGCGAGCCTCAACGGCACCATCACGACGACGGTCTCGGTGCCGCCGGGGACGCTCATCCTAGCGCAGGTCGTCGACGCCGGCGGCCGCCCACAGGGGACCGAGCTGCTCCAGGTGGAGGTGGCCTATGCCCCAGGCCCCCTCGGGAGGTTCGTCAAGGCCGCCCACGTCGGTGCCAGCGACGAGTACTTCAGCTGGTACGCGCAGCACCCGAACGTGGAGGGCGGGCGGCCTGGGAACACCGTGTTCCACCTTTGCGCGTGCGGGGCCAGCGGGTGTGCGGCCCCGACACCTCGCGGGACGGTGGTCGAGCACCTCGACATCTGGCGGGTCGTCGATCCCGCCGACTTCGAGCAGGAGAAGGCCAAACTCTAGTGCCCTCGGCGGCGCGCCAGCGACCTGGGCGTGCCGCTGCGCCCCCCGCCGCTCGCGCCGCCGCCCGAGGCGGCGCCGCCAGGCGAGGGGCCGCCGGCGGGGGAGCCCGAGGAGCCGCTCGACGACGCGGAGCCGCCGGCGAAGCGCCCCCGCCGCGAGCCAGGGGGCGTCGGGGGGACGGCCACCCCGCGGCTGGGCGGCAGCCTCGCGGACGGCGGCGGCAGCCCGCTGGACGCGGAGCTCGCGGGGCTGGAGGACGTCGCTGCCGACCCTGGCCTGGAGGACAGGCTGGCGCGCCTGGGCAGCCGCGGAGGCCCGCGAGGCAAGCAACAGCGAGACCCCCTGAACGCCTCGCGCCCCGGCGGCCCGGTGCGGGACCGCCTTTCAGCGGCTGTGGCCGCGCGCGCGGCGGAGGCAGGAGCTGCTGCAGCGGGGAAGCCAGCGGCCTCAGGCGCGCGCACGCGGCTGGCCTCGGCGCTGGCCGCGGCGCTCCTTGGCCCCGGCGAGGAGGAGGGCGACGAGGCTGGCGACAGCGACCTCGAGCGGGGTGCGCTGGGCGAGAGCTTCCAGGGGGTCGGCATCAAGCGGGACCTCTTCAGGCAGATTGCCCGCCGCCGCCCGGGCGCACTCCTCGAGAACGGGCTCGCGCACCTCCGAGGCCAGTTCACGCGGCAGCTGCGCGTGGCCGACGGCGACCCCCTCGCGCCGTGCGTCACGCAGTTTTTGGACACGGTCTTCTTCGTGGCGCACCCGCCGCGGACGCTCCCGCCCGAGGAGGTCCGGTCCCTTCGGTCGCTCGGGCTCGCCCTCGACGGGATCCTCAAGGGCGACGTCGTCGAGACCGGCGACCTGCTGATGCAGGAGTTCAAGGCCAGGACGATGGCCATCCGCGACGGGCACTGGCGGACGGCGAGGTGGCTCACGCTGGTGCCGCAGGAGCAGCCCCCGTCGGGAGCTACCATCGACGAGGAGACGGCTGCCGAGAAGGTCGAGGCGAGGGAGCTCAAGGTCGCCGAGCTCCGCCGCAAGCTCCAGGACAGGAGGCCGGGCTAGGGGCCTGGCCGGGAGTCGTCGCCCGCCCGGGGGGACGCGGCTCCCAGCGGCCATGGCCTTGCGGAAGCGAGGCCCCCACCCCCGGGGACCCCGGGGACGCCAGTCGCGGGCTCTGCGGAGGCCCTGCGGATATTGGCAAGCCGAGTCCCAGCGGGCGGAGCCGCAGCCCCGCCTCAAGCTGCGGGCCGGCGCCGCGCTGCAGCAGCCCCAGCAGCGCCGGGCGGCGAGCGGACGGTCCACATGGTTGCGGGGTCGGACACCGAGACGGAGGCGCCCCCACCGCCCGAGGAGGGCGGCGAGCCAGCCGCCCCTGGCGCCAGGAGCTGGAAGGATCTGAAGGGAACCTTTCCGAGGCGCGAGGGCGAGACGCGCGCCCAGTGGAAGTCCCGCATGCTGGTGGCGAGGCGCGGCCGCGCAGCCCCAGGGGCCAGGAGCGCAACCGCCCCGAAGGCCAAGTCGAAACCCGTCGCCAAGGGCCAGCTGGCGCGGCCCCCCTGGTCCAAGTGAGCGCCGAGGCGCACCCCCAGGGAAGTCCGGGATTTTCTGGAAAATTCCCGGGGTTCCCTGCCGGGGCGCCCCGATTGGCTTCGGGAGACAGTGCAGAGCCTGATGAGCGCCATTTCAGGGGCGCGCCCCAGGTCAGGCGCTGGCGCCAGCTGCTCGCTTCCAGCTGCACAGGAGCGGCCACCAAGTTCGAGCTGGCCCTCATCATGCACGAGGCTTCCCACGGAGCGCCTGGGGACGTCGGGAGGTTCATCAGGCGAATGCGCGTTCCACCAGACCCCACGGAGAGCTTCACGCGCCTGCGCGAGGTGTTGCCGTTACCCGTTCCCGACGCCCCAGTCTTCAGTCAGCTCCGGGCAGCCCGCTATGCTGGGCAGCAGCTGGCAGCCGACAAGGTCGACCAGGCCACCGCCGAGGCTTGGGTCCAGCTCGTTGTGTTTAGCCTTAACTACCAATACACCGGGCACATGCAGGCGCCGACGGTGCCGCCTGTCCAGAGCTCTGCCAGCCAGGTGAACGCCCTCGGGATCATCCGCCAGGCATGCGACTACTTCGCTCGCGGGGCAGACACCACGGTCGACCTCCCCGCCTGGGGGGAGTTGATCAGCTCGAAGGACGTCACCTACGGCGGCGAGGAGGTGGCACGCGCCCTGCCTCTTACCCTCGGCGGCGTCATGCCCGGGCTGCCAGCGAAAGGCGTAGCCGCGTCGGCGAGGGCGATCGACATCGCAGACGCCCGGGTGGGCAGCTGGCTGGCCGATCCAGGCTTGGCCCTGCTGCCGCGGGCAGAGTGGCCCGAGGAGGTGCCAAGAGCATCGATTCAGGTGAAGTCGAAGCAAGAGTGGCACGACATCGGCGCGAAGCTGGTCGAGCTGGGCCTTGCGGCGCCGATCGCGGAGGAGAGGATCTTCAAGGTTGGGAACCGCAAAGTCCTTGCTGGCGCCTTCGGGGTTCAGAAGAGCGGGACGCCTACGCCCGGGTGCCCGTGGGTGCAGAGGCTCATCATCAACATGGTCCCAGCCAACAGCTACCAGCGCATCGTGCGGGACGACGTTGGCACCCTCAGTGCGTCGCCGTCGTGGGTGGCCATCCCGCTCCCCGAGGGCCACATGCTGCTGTGGTCGTCCGACGACCAGGCCTCCGCCTTCTACTGCTACGAGCTCCCGGAGGCTTGGCAGCCCTACATGACGCTCGCGGATGCTATCCCGAACGAGCGCATCGGGGTCAGCGGGCCTGGGAAGACGCACATCGCGCTGCGGGTCATCCCGATGGGCTGGGTCAACGCCGTCACGGTCTTCCAACGCTGCCACCGCCGGCTCGGCTTCAGCATGCGTCCCCTGGGCGCAGGGTTCGCCCCCAGCATGGAGTGGCGCAAGGACCGCCCGCTGCCCTTCAAGTCGAAGGAGCTCGAGCAGAAGTGGGTTCAGTACTACATCGACGACTGGGACCACGGCGAGATCGTCCCGGAGCGGCTCATTGCTGAGCTTCGTGGGACCGTGGGCGCGGTGCAGGAGGAGCAGCGCCAGGCCTACCGCCGCTCCGGGATTCAGGTGGCCGATGGCAAGGCCAAGCACAGGGCACTCATTCTCGAGCGGATGGGCGCCGGCCTTGACGGCCTCGAAGGCCGAGTCGGGGTCACCGTCGAGAAGCTGCACGCCCTGCTTGGGTTCACGCTCTGGGGGATGGGCCAGAGCGCGATGTCGTCGCAGGCCGTCCTCATGATCCTTGGCCGTTGCGTTAGGGCAGCTGAGTTCCGGCGGCCGTTCATGGGCTACCTCAACGCGGTGTGGGCAGCTGGGCGCTGGCAGCAGCCGCAGGCAGTTCCCCTCGACATGTGCGACGAGCTGCTTAGCTTCATGATGGCCCTCCCACTCGCATTCACCGACTTGCGAGCGCAGATCGACCCGTGCGTCATCGCGACGGATGCGAGCGAGCGTGCTGGAGGGATCTGCCACGCGGTCGGGCTCACCGAGGCGGGAATTGCGTGCGCGATGGAAGGCGCCTCGGTCGTCTCGCTGCGGCCGGGGGCGATATCGTACCCTGTAGAAGGGGTGCGATGGCGGCCGCGCGTCGTCATCGTGGAGCTGTTCTGTGGGGCGGCGGCCGCAGCAGTTGCAGCCTCGCGCCTGCCCTTCACCATCGTCGCCCACCTCAGCAGCGAGGTGGACCCAGCTGCCCGACGGCTGGTCCGCAGGCGCTGGGCTGGCGTCGTCGAGCTCGGGGACATCGAGCGGATCGATGGCGAACGGTTCAGGCGCATGCTCGAGAATTACAAGCGCGACGCCGACTGGGTCCTTATCACTGCTGGCAGCCCGTGCCAGGACCTCGCAGGGCTCAATGCTGTGGGCTCAGGGCTGGAGGGCGCGCGGTCTCGGCTATTCCTGCGGGTGCCTGAACTCATCGGCGTCGCGGAGGAGGTCTTCCCGCGGCGCGTGGTGTGGTTCGTCGAGAACGTCTTCAGCATGACACTGGAGTCGCGGGCGCAGTTCACCAAGATCTTGAAGGTCACGCCCGTGCTGCTGGACGCGAAGCACTTCACCCGGGTCAGCCGGCCGAGGCTCTACTGGTGCTCCTGGGCGGTCTGTTCTCACCTCCCGCCCGGCTGCCTGGCGGAGGTCAAGGGCGCGGGGGGCGAGGCGCACACCCGTATCGACGTGACCATCGAGCGCCTCCCCTTCAAGGCTGTCCTCCACGAGGGTTGGTCGCTCCTGGACGGCAACACCGACCTCCCCTGCTTCACGAGGCCGATCATCAGGAAGCACCCCCCGCTCAGGCCCGTCGGGATCGAGCGCGCCACGGAACAGGCTCGGAGTCGCTGGGCGTCCGACGGGTACCGCTACCAGGTCAACAACTACGAGGGCGGAGTGCTCATCTGGGATGCGGCGCGTGAGCGGAGCCGGCTGCCCGACCCAGAGGAGCGCGGTGCACTCATGGGCTTCGACAGGTTATATTTTCAGGGCGCATTGAAAGATAGCGTTCCTGAGTCCGAGCGTGCAGTTGTCATGGAGTCTCTCATTGGCAATACCTTCTGTGTGCAGGTTGTCGCTTTTATCCTTGGCACCTGGTTGGCTCAAATCAAGTCAGTCAAGGCGCCAGTCGCGGGCCAGCAATGCCTTGAGATCGGGGCGTGCGAGGCGAACTGGAACGTCGTCCCGGACTTCCAGCAGCCTGGGCTTCGCGATTCAGTCCTCGAGCGGAGCCTCATCGTCGAGTTCCTGCGCATCGCCGACCGCGGAGCTCCGACGTGCGCCTCGACTGCGGGGCTCTGTACCGCGCGCGTGCGTGGCCGCGGGCAGGGCTGCGCACCCATCTGTGGGCCTGGCGGATCGCCGAGGGTTTCCTGTGGCAGAGACCCGCCCACATCTCCGCGCTGGAGCTGGAGTCAGCCGTCGCGGGGGCCAGGTGGCGCTGCCGGGCGGTGGCCAATCACCGCTGCCGCTACCTCCACATCCTGGATGCCCAAGCGATCGCGGCAGTCAGTACCAAAGGCCGCTCGAGTGCGCTTGCCCTGCAGCCGGCCCTCCGCAGGCTCAACGCGCTGCACCTCGCGACGGGCGGGTGCCCGATCTACGGCTACTGCGACGCAGACGACATGCCGGCGGATACGCCGTCCCGCTGGAGCTTCGGCGGCGGGCACCATTGCGGACAGCGTGGCCGCCAAGGCTCCCGCGCGACGCCTGGCCGCGCGAGCGAGGCCCCTGCGGGAGGTCATGATCTCGCCCCTCTCGCTCCAGAGATACACTGATGCAGTCAACGAGGTCGTTGACTTCTGGGTGGAGGAGGGGCGTTCACCATGCGCGCCCGCGCAGGTTGACACAGATCTTGCGGCCTTCATCGAGAAGCGGTGGAGCGAGCACGGGTCCCTGTTTGACATCAACAATGCCATCGCTGGAGTATCACACTTTTTCCTTCCGGTGCGTGGGCATCTTCGTGAAAGCTGGCGGCTGGCGCGGACGTGGCAGCGCCAAGAGCCAGCTGGCCGCGCCCTTCCAATTGGGCCGCTGATTGCGGCAGCCTTCGCGGGGGCACTTGCCGCGACAGGCCACCTGGGCGCGGCTGCAGTTTTGGCCGCTGGGTACGACACGTACATGCGGACTGGCGAGATGGCCTCGCTCGTCTGGAACGACGTACAGCTGTG
The DNA here is from genome assembly GCA_963575745.1 of Prorocentrum cordatum. NCBI lineage: Eukaryota > Dinophyceae > Prorocentrales > Prorocentraceae > Prorocentrum > Prorocentrum cordatum. The sequence goes on along the minus strand of CAUYUJ010020558.1, from coordinate 115,741 downwards.
CCCAGCTCGGGCGTCAGCGGTGCTGCTGCTACGAGGCACAAAGAGCCAGCACCAGACGGGCGCCAAGGAGTTCGTCCTCGTGCGAAGCACAGTCGCCTATAAGCTCTTGGCGAGGGCCAAGGCAGCGGCTGCTCCAGAGGAGGCGTGCTTTGGCATGGAGCCCGGCGCGTTCCACCGCCTCTTCAGCCAGGTCAAAGAACTCCTGGGCTTCGGGAGCGCCAAGCTGACGCTGTGCAGCTGGAGGCGCGGCGGGGCCAGCGCGGACTTCAAGTCCCATGGCTCCATGGAACAGACCTTGCTCCGGGGCAGGTGGGCGTCGGTCCGCGCGGCAAGGCTGTGCGTCCAGGACGCCGTGGCAGAGGCGACGCAGCTCAACCTGAGCGAGCTGCAGCTCGCGCGGTGCAGGCACTGGCGGCCCGCCTCCGTGCCGCGGCGAGCTGACAGGGGGCCGAGGCGCACTCCCCGGGAAGTCCAAGATTTTTTGGAAAATCCCTGGGGTTCCCTGCCGGTGCGGCGGAGCTGGTCCTGATGAGCTGATTCTCGCGCGGTGGAGGCACCTGGCGGCCCGCCTCCGCGCCGCGGCGACCTGGAACAGCTCATTCGCATCCCTGTCTTTTTTTTCCCTCCCCGCTCTCCCTCCTTCCTCGCCTCCGGAGTCAGGGTGAGAGAGTTGGCGCTGAAAGGGCGTGACAGGACGGCTATGCCAGTAAGGGGTCCGTGGAGAGTGTCAGACGGCGTGAGACCCCTGGGTCCTCGGGGTAGGCTCGGCCCTAGCTGCGGCCTGGCGGAGCCAGGGTCGGCAGTGCAGGGGTCGGGCCAGCCCGAGGTTGCCCGAGGGGTCTGGCCGTCTGGCCCCCAGGGTGTCTGGACCTAAGAATTTCCCTGGTGGAGCGCGCAAAAAGGGAAGGACGGCATATGGTATCCTTGAAAGGGGGTCTATGCTAGTCCACCTGGGCGCGCGCGGTGCCGTTGATGCTGCGCTCTTTCCGTAGCTTGATGGCCCCACCCAAAGACAGGGACTATTGTCTCCTCTCGGAGATGAGCTCACGCGTGGCGTTACCGCCTCCGCGTGAGGTGCCAGACTCGAGAGTGTCAGACGGCGTGAGACCCCTGGGTCCTCGGGGTAGGCTCGGCCCTAGCTGCGGCCTGGCGGAGCCAGGGTCGGCAGTGCAGGGGTCGGGCCAGCCCGAGGTTGCCCGAGGGGTCTGGCCGTCTGGCCCCCAGGGTGTCTGGACCTAAGAATTTCCCTGGTGGAGCGCGCAAAAAGGGAAGGACGGCATATATATATATATATATATATATATATATATAGTGGGACTCTGACTCGGAGATCCCGCACATCCCCTGACATTTGGCCAGTACCGCGCCTCCCGGCTTCCCGGGGGACCCCCAAGACGCCCAAAGACAGCCCAAGACGACCTGAGGAGTCCCCAGAGTGTAAAGAACGGCCCAACACGCTCCCGCGCAGCCCGAGACACGGCTCTCCAGGCCTACAGGAGGCCTCCAGAACCCCCAGGGGGTCCGGAAGAACCAACACCCCTGAGGAGCCGGGCTAACAAAACCCACGAGGCACAAACAAAACACAGCGCCGAACGACGCCGAGGAACTGGAAAAAATGGACATCCCACAATTCCTTTTTCTTGTTTTTCAAGTTTGGCCCCCGGTCTACTCTCGCACAACACACCACAATTCAGACCCCGTCACCTCCCCAAAAAAACCCAGGAAGCATTTGAGGGCCCCAGATCGTTGAATACCGAAAGGAAATGAATTAATGATTTCTGCGTTTCCGCATTTCCCTTCTATACGATTCCGAGGCTTGCGCAGGGCCTCCAAGGGAGTCCCTGGACGCAGGAAGCGACCAAAATGAGATTACATGATTTGGCCGATCAAGCCTAGCTAGATCTTGAGCGCGCGCGAAGCGCGCGCGATGTTTTTGTTTATTATTATTATCATATGTTTTTTTCTCTCTCTCTCTCTCTCTCTCTCTTTCTATATATATATGTATACTCTCTCTCTCTCTCTCTCTCTCTCTCTCTCTTATATAATGGATAGGGGGTCCCAGGCACCCCAAAGTGCACTGATCTATCTTCTGGCCGTTTCGGGCTCGGCGGGGGGCGCCAAACAACGTCAAAGGGGGGCAAGAGGGCGCCAAGATGGCCCAAGAACGCTTTAAGAGAGCCCAAGACCGCACAAGAGCGTTTCAGAATTGGTCCAACATGGCTTAAAGACAGCCCGAGAGTGCTTCAAGACGGCCAAGATGCTCTCAAAAGGACTCCCACGAGGCACTCAGGAGGCGAACAAAGTGTTATTTTCGATGGTTTTTGAAGGTTTTTCGTGTTCTCGCTGTTTCGTGTTTCCGACTGTCCAAGACAGCCCACGAGGGCCCAGAAATCAGCTCAACGCGGCCCAAGAGACACCCAAAAAGGGCGCCACGACGGCGCAAGAGAGCCCCAAGACGGCCCAAGCGCGCCCCCCAAGACGGCCCACGAGGCGCTCAAGATCGCCCAAGAGGGCCCAAGACGGCCCCAAGAAGGGCTCAAGAGGGGGAACACGAACCGACAATTCGAGCCTTCCGCCCCAAGAGGCCTCCAGGAGGCCCCAAGAGGCCCCCAACAGAGCCCAAGAGGCCCCCCAGAGGCCCCCTAGGTGCCCCACGAGGCCCCAGAGGCCCCAAAGAGGCCGCAACAGAGGCCCCAAGAGCACCCCAAACGGCCTCCAAAACATACCGGTGCATAGCAAAGGACCGCCTAGCTTATCGTGGCATCGCAGCGTTGCATGACATGGCATGGCACGGCACAGCACGACATAGCTAACCGTGTCAATGCATACCATCGTATTGCATTCCATAGCAGTGTTTAGCTGAGCCTCACACTGCAAGTCACGACGTAACATTGCCCAGCATGGCATGGCATCTCATGACGCACCGTGGCGTACTATGGCATTCCAATGCGCATACATTACTAGAACAGCACCGTACTGCTCTGCGCAAGAGTAAACCGTGACCATACAAATATCACCCCCCCGTTGTTGCTCTTACTGTCGTCCTGTTTATTTTAGCCTAGCAGTTCATAACATGGCATAGCATTGCATTGCATTGAATAGCACGGTATGCCGTGTCTGTGCATACCGTGTAACGCGGTAGCATCGTTCTTCATAGGAAACATCGCATGATATGGCTCAGCGTATCATCCAACATATTACCATAGCATTTCACAGCACAGCATGGCATGGCATGCAATGCGCACTGTACGGTATATCATGTTATTGCATTGCATACTGCATAGTGGCATTGCGCTTTATAGCGTAGCATGGCATATCATGGCGTTCCATAGCATAGTGCAACATGGCGCTGTAGCGCTGCATTTTTCCTGGCCCATAGCTTGGCGACAGATCACCGGTCGACCGGTCGATGAGAGCGGAGGAGGAGGAATAAGGAAGGGGCAGAAGGAAACATATGATGTTGACCAGCATTTGCATCTAAGGGGTAAATCGACCAGCAGGTCCCAGGCCACGCCAGTGGGGATAGGGATCGGTTAAACGATGCCCAGTTTGCCTCCTCCTGCTGCTCCTCGAGCCGACGGTCGGGGGGCGCGTTGTCGGCGCGCGCCCCGCGGGCTCGGAGGAGCAATGCTTTGTGGTGCAGAGTGCCGCGAGTGTCGATCCTAGCCGCAGGGGAGAATATGGCGTTTTTTCTGCATATTTGCACGTGCGGGTTCCTTGACACGAGTTTCATTGATTGCCCCAAGTGCTCCGCAGCCACGCTCATAGCATAGTGCAACATGGCGCTGTAGCGCTGCATTTTTCCTGGCCCATAGCTTGGCGACAGATCACCGGTCGACCGGTCGATGAGAGCGGAGGAGGAGGAATAAGGAAGGGGCAGAAGGAAACATATGATGTTGATCTGCATTTGCATCTAAGGGGTAAATCGGCCAGCAGGGCCCACGCCACTCCAGTGGGGATAGGGATCGGTTAAACGATGCCCAGTTTGCCTCCTCCTGCTGCTCCTCGAGCCGACGGTCGGGGAGCGCGTTGTCGGCGCGCGCCCCGCGGGCTCGGAGGAGCAATGCTTTGTGGTGCAGAGTGCCGCGAGGGTCGCTCCTAGCCGCAGGGGAAAAATAAGTGCTCCGCAGCCACGCTCATAGCATAATGCACAATGGCGCTGTAGCGCTGTATTCTTCCTGGCCCATAGCTTGGCGACAGATCGCCGGTCGACCAGTTAAGCGCGCGCGAAGAGCATGCGTGGTTCTAGGGTCCCGGGGCCCCCAAAGTGCACTGATGTGTTTTCCAGCCGTTTCGGGCCCAGCGAAGGGCGCCAAAAAACATCAAAGGGGGCCGAGAGACGCTCAAGAGGGCGCCAAGATGGCCCAAGAGCGCTCCAAGAGAGCCCAAGACTGCACGAGAGCGTTTGAACATGTGTCCAAGAGGCCTCCAAGAGGGCCCAAGAGAGCTCCGAGAGACGTCCCGAGAGGGCCCGAAGAGGCCCAAATCATTGATGTGCATTGGTTTGTTCGATGATTTTCGCTTTCTCGCGTCCTCGAGCTTCCAATGTTCGAAGAAGGTCGAAGACGCCCTCAAGACCGCCTCAAGACCGCCGAAGACGCCCCAAAAGAGCGCCAAGACGGCTCCAGAGAACCTGCAAATTGCACACGGGAGCCCCAGACGGCCCAAGAGGCCCCAGGATAGGCCCAAAATGGACCACAGAGCGGGAGCGGGAGGCCCCAGGGCGCTCGAAGACGGCCCAGATGGCCCGGGCCTCCCCTTTCTGTCCCTCCTTCCATCCCACCCCCTCCTCCATTACCTCCTCTCTCCTCTTCTTCCCCTCACCCCTCAGTTTTCGTGCTTCTCCCTCCTCTCCTGGGACGGCCCCGCCAGAGCGCCAGACAGGCCCCGCCTGAGCGAGCGGGGCATCGCTATACCCTATCATTTCACAATTTGCTTTGCCCGTCACACCCCTCAAGGGCGGCCCCGGCAGAGCGAGAGGGGTGTTGCTATAGCATATACAGTCCTTGTTACGTTTTGCTCTTCCCACCGCACCCGAAGTAGTTCCGTTAGAGCGCACGGGATGTGGTTATACTATAGTTTTCCTCAGGTTTCGTGCTCTTCCCTCCCCTCCTGGGCAAGCCCCGCCAGAGCGCCAGGGAAACCCCCGTTAGAGAGAGCAGGACATCCCTACACCATACTCTTTCACGCGGCTTTTGCTCCTCCCACCCTTGCAAGGCGGACCCGCCCGAGCGAGCGGGGTGTGGCTATACCATACAATAGTTTAGGTTTCGTGCCCCTCCCCCACCTCCTGAAAGGCCTCGCCAGAGCGCGAAGAAGGTACCGCCAGAGGCCCCGTCAGAGCTCCACGCAACCCCATACATGGGACTTGCCAGGCAAATCATTGAGCATCCCCCGTGACCCCGAGCCTTCTGTTCCCACGGGTGCGATTATCGCCGGCATGAGGTTTGGCGTCCAGCACAAAGAAGTTTCCCCACTCCCGTGGACGGACTCGACAGCAACTGATTGCAGAGAAGGGCACAGATGACGAGGGCATCTGCGCGCGCCCTCTGCAAATATCCGACAGCTGAACGACCGCTGTGAACGAGAAGCTTGGAGCACAAGGAAGAGGAAAATAACAACGCGCTCCCACGCGCGCGCAACGAGGCCCCGAGCCAACCCCAACATCAGGAACCTTCAGATGTCTGCGTGATCGGGCATGGGGAGATTGAGCAGATGTGCGAAATCATTGAATGTTGCGACGGGGCAGAGCGGAAATGAAAGTGGAGAAACAAACGCAGTTCGATAAACCAAACGAAGGCGGCAGCGAGATTGTGAGGTGCGCGGGAACGTGGCGCCCCGCGTTCAGACTACGCGTTTTTTGCGTCCATGACATGGACCCGAGAACGCTGGAACTCGTCGTTGTGGCCACAGCGGGGTTTACAACGGCACCCGTGGCTCATCTGCGACTAGAACCTAAGCGCGCGCGTAGCGCGCGCGTGGTTCTAGTATGTATATATGTATACACATTCCCCAACCAGTGCTTGGACTTTCGGGCTTGCTTTTCTGAGGATTTGGGCCGTGTCTTCGGTTTGCCGGCTATGTGGCCGCCGTCGCCGCCCCGTCGCCGCGTCGTCGCCGTCTTTCGTTTGGGCAGCGTCTTCGGTTTGGCGGCTACGTGGCCGCCGTCGCCGCCCGTCGCCGCCTCGTCGCCGCCCGTCGCCGCCGTTGGATTGCACCACGTGGATGGCACGACAAATAGTCGCGCCTGCGGCGTGCTTTTTGGTCGCTCGTAGCATGGATTTCACCACGTGCTTTGCACAACGTAGATTGCACCACAAACACTGCACAACCACATCTGTTGCACCCCAGAGACTGCGCAACCTAGGTTGCAATACCTTATTATTATTGAATCGCTTCGCTCATGCCGCCGGCCCGTGGGGGCCTTTTGGGGGCCTCTTAGGGCCTCCAAGAGGCCTCTTGGGGGCCTCTTAGAGCCTCTTGGGGGCCCCCTGGGGGCGTCTTGGGGGCCACCTGAGGGCTCTTGGGGGCCTCTTGGGGCCTCTTAGGGGCTCTTGGGGCTTCCTGGACGCCTCTCAGGACCGAGGGCTCGAAATGTTGTTTCGTGCTCCCCCTCTGGGGCCGCTCTTGGGGCGCTCTAGGGGCCCTCTTGGGCCGTCTTGGAGGCCTCTTGGGCCGTCTTGGGGCCCTCTTGGGCCGTCTTGGGGCCCTCTTGGGGGCCTATTGGGCCCTCTTGGGGCGATCTTGGGGGCCTCTTGGGCCGTCTTGGGGCGTCGGGAAGCCGAAAAGGTGGAAACACCAACATCTTGGCCATCTTGGGCGTCTTGGAGCGATCTTGTGGCATCTTCGAGCCCTCTTGTATCATATTGGGGGCCTCTTGGAGGTCGAGGGCGGCGCCCAGACGGAAAACCATCTCTGACCCGACCCTGCCGAGGTACTTTTCCTCCGGGGACCCCCAGTGGCCGCCCCCCGCGCGCGAAGTAGAAATACTGTAAAGCAGCTACCGGAGATCTTAGCCACGCTTCTGGCCCTTACTACACAGATTGCACAACATAGGCTGCACAACATCAATTGCACAACCACACGTATGGCACAGCATAAACTGCACAACATATAGTGCATTCCGTATATTGCAGCGCGTAATGTACTCAACATTTATTGCACAACATAGAATGTACCACATACGATGCACCGCGCAGAGTGCACAACATATTTTGCACCGCGTCGATTACCATGAGCTTGCGCATGTGGCGCACTTGTTTATGATATTGCACCACATATTTGCATCACATAGACTGCACCACTTAAGTTGCGCAGCGACAGGTATTACACCACATTAGTTGCCCACCATCTTATGACATCGCGTACATTGTACATCATGCATTGTGCCAAATATACAGCATAGGTTGCACAACGTAGATGTTACAACTGCGTCCATTACACCACATATATTGCACTAGTATATTGCCCCACATAGATTGCACATGTTGCACCACATATATTCCACCACATATAAGCACACCATAGACTGCACAGCATATGTTGCACACCATGTATTTCGACACTCTGGTTGTTTCACATCTGCCTTGTTTGCACAAGACAGATCGCGCAACACATGAGGGGCAGCGTCGATGGCACACCGTACATTGTACAACGTATATTGCGCGACACAGATGTCACCACACATGTTACGCCAATTATATTGCACAACACACTTTGTACCCCATAGATCGCACCACTGTTACTGCATAACATAGGTTGGACAACTAAGATTGCATCGCGTATATGGAACAGCATGTGCTGCCAGAAACACACGGTTTGGGATTCACGCTGGTTAGTTTATGTGTGTATCTACATACACATACAGATACAGATATATTAGGAGATGCCTGCGATTTTAGGTTTCTGGCTTGTCCATGGGCTAAGACGGCCCAAGAGGCCCCCAAGGTCGCCCCAGGATCGCTTCAGGCGCCCCCGTACAAGTGCCCATGCAGCCCTGAGGGGCCCCACTGCGGCCCCCGAGGCGCCCCTGAGGCGTGTCAGACTGTCCCCTGACGGCCCAGGCAAGCCCACAGAGGCCCCCTCACGCTCCAAGAACGCCTTCAATCGCGAACAGAGGCGCCCAACACGCCCCAGATGGCCTCCCCACGGCCCAATCAGTCTCCAAGACGACCCAGGATGCCTCCAAGAGCGCTCCTACGACGGCTGCAAGAAGCAACATCCATCTGTTAGTTCATCAGTGTTTGAAGGATTTGCGCTATTTTGCCTTTCCGGCTTCTCCACGCGCTACCATGGCCTCAGAGGCCCCTAAGATAAGATCGCCCCGCGACTGCCTCAGACGCTTCCGAGAAGGTACCAACACAGCCCCTTGGGGCCCCAAACAAAGACGGCGCACGAGCCGCACCAGAGGCTTCGCAGACGGCTCTACAAATGCCCACGAGAGCTCCCAGGCCTCCCAGACGATCCAAGAACAGTCTGGATCGTTTACAGAGGCGCTCCGCACGCCCCGAAGACCTCCCCTCGGCCCACTGGGCCACCAAGACGAACCACTATGCCTCCAAGAGAAGTCCGTCCCACGAGAGCCCCAAGAACCTGTTCGGAGGTTTTCCCTGCATGTTCACCATTCCGATCCGGCTTCTCCACACTCTCAGACGGCCCCAGAGGCCCCAGGCTCGCCCCAAGATCGTTTCAGACGCCCTCACGAAGGTGCCAATGCATTCCTGCGGGCCTCAAGGCGGCCCACGAGGCCTTCAGGGCCTCTTGGGCCCCAGGAGGGGTCTTCCTGAGCCCCCTTCGAGACCCTCTTGGGCCCCTCCTCTGTGGAGTGGGGGCGCTTCCTGAGCAGAGACAGTACAGTCGCGCGAGAGAGCGCGCGCGTGACTTACCTTTCCATATTTTTTTGGTGCCCCTCGGGGGCCCTCTTCGGGTCCTCCTGGAGCCGTTCCCGGCTCTTCTTCCAGCACTCTTCCAACGCGGCCTGGGAGGGCTCCCAGAAGGCTTCCACAGCAGTGCACATTAAGTCACGCGAGAGAGCGCGCGTTAAGTCGCGAGAGAGCGCTCGCGTGATTTACCTATTACTGCTCTCGATGGCCCTCTGGAGCCCTTTTCGGGTCCTGCTGGAGCCCTTTCACGACCCTCTTCGGGCCAGGCAGCGCGGCCTGGGAGGGCTCCCGGAGACTAGAGGGCTCCAATGGCAGAGCACGTGAAGTCACGCACAGAGCGCTCAAATGACGATGTCAACGATGATTGTTATGCTGGTGATTATGGCGACGATAATGGTCATGATGACAACGATGATGTGGGTAATAATGATGAGTATGGTGCTTATGACGGTGATGATGATGATGATGATGATGCTGATGCTGATGCTGATGCTGATGATGATGATGATGATGATGATGATGATGATGATGATGATGCTGATTATGATGCTGATGATGATGATGATGATGATGATGATGATGATGATGATGATGCTGATGCTGATGCTGATGCTGATGCTGATGCTGATGCAGATTGCGACGGTGATGCGGAATCTATAGTGCAAGCTATGTGGTGCACGTTTTGCGGAGGCCGCTATGCGATGTAAGTTACGAGGTCACAAGTTATGCGGTGAAATATATCTGGTGCAAGCTATGTGATACAAGCTGTGTGTTGCAATCTACGTGGTGCAGGCTATGCCGGTTCTATCTGGTGTAGGCCTTGCAAATCAGATTGCACGCGCCCACCAGGCGCCCACGGACGGCCATGCGCGGCAATGCTGCGAATAACAGGTAACCCATCCAGCACACGACGCGCCCACGAGGCGCCCACGGGCGGCAACAGGTTGCAACGTGGCGAAACCTGGGCACGCCCATCACATTTCTTAGGTAGGACACGAAGAAGCCCTGCGGGCAAGCACTGTCTGGGGAACCTGCATCTGATGCATCGGGGAAAGGAGCACACGCAGCCAACATGTGTAGAAGAGAGGGGGTGACAACGCGTGGGGCGGGCTTTGAGAAGCCAGCTGAGAAACTAGGGGACTTCTGAGAATCCCTTTCGCCTCTTGAGAGGCCTTTTCGACCGCCTGTGCTATAGACGGTCTGTGTGGACTGGTCCTTATCCGCTGCAGCGCCGTCGGCACGTTGGGGCGTAGTAAGTCGCATGCTTCGTTGATGTACATGCAACTGGGCCAGTCTCAGGAAACGCGATGCCCCCTCAGGAGGCTCTCCCTCGCCCAAGCCCCTTCTGCGCGCCGCCAGAGGAGGGAAGCAGGAAGGGGGACGTGGGACGACGAGGTCGCGGGAAGGATGAGGGAGGGAGCAGGGGGGACGCAGGATGCAAGAGGGGAGCGGGAGGCGACCGAGCAGGGAAAGAGGGAGGGACGTGGCACGACGAGTGCGAGGTGGAGAGTGGAGGAGGGAGGGGGCGACCAGGGCGCGCGGGACTCCGATGCCCGGCACGATCGAAATGGGTACGGAAAGACTAGGTGCGAAGACCGACAGCAGTCCCTGACCAGTTTGAACAGGGTTCGCTGTCGTCGTCGCCGCAGACGTTGCACACTTGAGACGGGAGGCCGCCTGCCCAACAGCGGCCACCGTCTGTTTTGGGACCACGTTTGTTGCTGGGCATCGTGCCCTTCTCTTCCGCACCGATTTCGGGCGTCCAGAGATGTTTTCCCCCCGCGCCCCGGCGAGGAGGGACCCGATGTCGCTGGTCTATCGCCGTGGTCCGTCGGCCACCGAGCGCAGGGACCGGGGGGTCGGGGGGGGGGGCAGGCTTATGGGGGAACGCATCGCCCCCCCGATCGCCCATTCATCGCCGATCGGGGCTCGATAGCCCATCCCGCCCAGAAACGTGTGGACTTTCTCTGCGTCGGGGGCATGCCGCTGACCTGTCGGAGATGTATCGCCGATTCCAAGTCGATGCTCGGGGCTCTGCTACACGGACTAGCCGTTAGGGCTGTCTTGGCCTGTCTGTTTTTATTTTGTTGCGTCCAGGTTGCTCCAGCGATACCTGAGAGAGCCCAGGAGTCGGAGCCCAGATCCAACCCTGCCAGCGGGCTATTGGAGCTGAGCCACTCCTCGGCATGGCTCTGGCCCTGGGGGGGGGACCATGATCCGCAAATTGGAGGAGCAAGAAGTCATGATAAGGGCACGTTACTCGATTTCCACGGTTTCCGATTGTTCTGCGCGGACTCTATAAACGAACGCCGCGAGATACCCTGGAATTCCTGGAACCTATCCTGATCGAAGCGAATCATGGCACCACTATCGTCCTAGCCAAGCTCGAGGCGCACGTAGCGGCGGTCAGCGCTCAGGGGGACCCCGTGCTTGGGAGTCACGTGGAGCCGAAACCCTTCCTCTGCCCTCCTCTGACCTGGCCTGGGTTCGAGACCTGGCGCTGGCCGACCCAGGTTCGCGTGGACCCGGTCAGCGCGCCCCCGCCAAGCAGTCTCTCCAGGAGCATGCATGAGTTGTCGCGCGGGACGGGTTCTGGCGGAGACGGCTCCCGGACGGTTTTTGCCGTTCTCTGGCTCGGGGCCCTCCTCGGGCCCGGGGCCGTCAAAGCGGCAGGCCCTCTGGGAGCAAGAGGCAGCCAGTTCTCTCCCGAGTGGTTGCCCGCGGGGGGCGCGGAGATGTCAGCGCGTCGTGCCACACGTTGCCTGGGCCGTCGGGGGGGGGCGCTGGGGCTTGAAGGTAACGGCACACGCATCGTGCGGTGCGAGACGCGCGATTGGGTGATTTCTATTGCTCTATATGGATGTCTGTGTATGTGTGTATATATATATATATATATATATGCACATGTATGTCGATGTATAATCTGCGAGTAGCTGCCCTTAACAGGTTTGACCAGAGGGGTTGGCTGGAGGGGTTGGCCAGGGGGGGGGCTGGGGTTCACGGTAATTGGTTCTTCGATCCGTATTGCTTGCGCAGCGCACAGATCGTGGCAGTTTTCAGTTGCCTCTGTCCCGAGGGGGTCTGTTGGGCTGTTGGTCCTGCCTCCCCCCCGCTCCCTGGCCCTTGGGGGTGGCTGGTGGAGCACGTGCCTATCACGGAGGGACGCTGCTGAGCCTGACAGGCCGCCTCCCGAAAGCCTATTCCGGATTTCACAATAAAAGGGTGGTGATCAGATTTTTTTTGAGTGGGGGATTTGAGCTGTCTTGCAGGATTTTAGCTTGGCCTGGGCAAAAGGACGCACTTTCATGGCTGGTCTGGGGGGGGGGTCCAAAACTGCTCGTCTGGGAGGGTTGTGACCCCCTCCCTTTTATTATGAAATTTGGAGTAGCCGCTGGCAGAACCGAGCTCGTCGTTTGAAACGAACCTGCCGCTCGGGTTTCCCGTCGTGAAGACCAGGGATCCTGTTTTGTAGTTTTTGGTCTCCCATGGCCTCTGCGGTGCCTTGGGGCTGTCAGCCTCTGGCGCAGGACTAGGCACTTGTCCTGTGGAAAACATCGGGATTTGGAGTCTGTTTCCCTCAGGACCCCTTTCCTTCATGCGAAGTTCCGCTCGAGACCCGCGCGGGCTGGTTCCTGGAGCGATCTTTCCGCTACCTTTTCGATTCGTAAGGCTTAGTAGGGCCTCCGCGTCTGTTGGTGCTCCATTCTCTCGATGGCCAGGTCGCTACTCGTGTTTCGCTCTGGACTGGCGCGGGCTCTTTTTCAGAGCGAGACTCGCGGGACTATTTAGGTTTCGAGGTTCTCTGCGTCGGTCGGCTCTCGGCGCTCTTGGACCGTCTCGCCCACGTGGTCAACTGGCGCGTCGGCGTTCGTCTGTCATTTTCAGCTGTGCCTACTTTCTGCGTTGGCCATTCGTGTGCATGTGTTCGTGTCCATGCACGGTCGACCGCGCGTTCCCGCTTGATGTGGCGGTCCACGTCGCCAGGCACCCTGATGACTGGCATGATGCAGCTGCGGCTCCTGACACTGTTCGGAAGCTGTTGCTCGATAGCGTATTACTTCACGCGACCGCAAGTCGTGTGGGGGCCCATTTGGACGGGGCTAGGACGAGGATAAATAAGTTCTAGAGCGTTCCGGAACGCTCTCAGAGCGTTCCGGGACGCTCTGAAAAGGCCGCGGCGCCTGAGACATCTTCCAGAGCCGCCGGATTTCAGAGATTCTCGATTTATCCTCACCCGATCTTATCCTTGTCTTGGCTTCGTCTTACCCATCTTCTGGGGCGCCGTGTTCGGCGTGGCGAACCTGCGGATGATTGTGAGGCTGCTGATCGACAGGATGCAGAGGCCGCGGCTGTCCGCGG
>CAUYUJ010020558.1:92500-95000 GCA_963575745.1 Prorocentrum cordatum | reverse complement strand
GGGCGGGAATGGGGTTGAGGATGCGGAAGGGGGGGTCGTTTTCATAAGGACGTCGTTCTGGTTGTATTCGGGGAGGGGGAGGAGGAGAGAAAGGAGGAAAAGGAGGAGGAGGAGGAAGGGGACGGGGAGGAGGAGGAGGAGGAGGAGGAGGAGGAGGAGGAGGAGGAGGAGGAGGAGGAGGAGGAGGAAGAGGAGGGGAGGAGGAGGAAGAGGAGGACGAGGAGGAGAAACGAGCAGGAAATGAGGAAATGTTGTTCTCTCGTCTTTCACAATGGGTTCCAAACCTCCACTCGTGCCATTGAGCATGTAGCCTTGTGTTGTTCCCCAAGTACTAAGCGAAACGGGGGGAAATTGTGGTTTTCCGAACCCTTTCTTCGACTATTGAGCTCAGGCTATTCCATTGTAATTCTAGACGCTTCGCGTATCCCCACCAGCCCGTCCAGAAATGAGTCCCAGGGGAGTGGAGGTTATGAGGGAAGCGGGGGAGCATGCAGAAGAACAAAGGGCGGGGTGAGCCGCCATATACCCCCAGAGGGGGAGGATGTAGGAGGAGCCGTCGTCGTCGGAGTAGGAGGAGGAAGAGGAGGAGCAGGAGGAGGAGCAGGAGGAGGAGGAGGAGGAATAGAAGGAGGAGGAGATGGAGGACTGCGAGGACGAGGAGGACGAGAAGGAGGAAAAGGAGAATGAGGAGGAGGAGGAGGAGGAGGAGGGGGAGGGGGAGGAGGGAGGAGGAAGAAAAAGAGGAGGAGGAGGAGGAGGAGGAGGAGGACAATTGCGAACTTTGGGGCCTCTTGGGCCGTCCTTGGGGCCTCTTGGCGGTGCCGGGGGCCTCTTGCGTATCTCGGGGAGCCTCTTGTGGCCTCTTGGGGGTCTCTTGGGGGCCTCTTGGAGGCCTCTTGGGCGCCTCTTGGGGCCTCTTGGGGCCCTCTTGGGGCGCTTTTGGGGCGCTCTTGGGAGCCTTCGAGGCGCTCTTGGGGCCATCTTGGAGGAGATCTATCAAAGAAGGGGGGGTCCCCAATTAGCGCTGCCCCTCTAGAGTGCCTCGAGTCGCCTCTTGGGCCCCCCCAAGAGGCCAAAATCCTTCCAAAACCTAAGTAAAATCAATGTTTTTTGTTTTCTCGCCTTTTCGCTCTTGGACCCGTCTTGGGAGCCTCTTGGGCCTCTTGGGGGTCTCTTGGGAGCCTTTTGGAGGCCTCTTGGGCGCCTCTTGGGGCCTCTTGGGGCGCTCTCGGGGCGCTCTTGGGGCGCTCTTGGGAGCCTTCGGGGCGCTCTTGGGGCCATCTTGCAGGAGAACGATCAGAGAAGAGGGGGTCCCCAATTAGCGTTGCCCCTCTAGAGTGCCTCGAGTCGCCTCTTGGGCCCCCCAAGAGGCCAAAATCCTTCCAAAACCTAGATAAAATCAATGTTTTCTGTTTTCTCGCCTTTTCGCTCTTGGAGCCGTCTTGGGCCATCTTGGACTCTCTGGGGCCTCTTGGGGGTCTCTTGGCAGCCTCTTGGAGGCTTCTTGGGGGCCTCTTGGGGTCTCTTGGGGCCCTCTTGAGGCGCTCTTGGGGCGCTCTTGGGAGCCTTCGGGGCGCTCTTTGGGCCATCTTGGAGGAGATCTATCAAAGAAGGGGGGGTTGCTTATTAGCCCCGCCCCTCCAGAGTGCCTCGAGTCGCCTCTTGGGCCCCCCCAAGATGCCAAAATCCTTCCAAAACCTAGGTGAAATCAATGTTTTGTGTTTTCTCGCCTGTTCGCTCTTGGAGCTGTCTTGGGCCATCTTGGACGCTCTGACACCTCGCGACCGGCCCCGTCCAGGTCAGTGGGGAGGGGTAAGGGGAGAGGTAAACCCCTCCCCGAAGGGGAAGAAGGGGGTTGGCAGAGGAAACTCCCTAGACCACCTACGCCCTAAAGGGCTGGTGGGATTCTATCAGGTTTTCATTGACTATGTGGAACACGAGCCCGAGCCCGCATCAGTATTCGTACTAGTAGTGGTAGTAGTAGTAGTAGTAGTAGTAGTAGTAGTAGTAGTAGTAGTAGTAGTAGTAGTAGTAGTAGTAGTAGTGGTAGTAGTAGTAGTAGTAGTTTAGTAGTAAATAGGAGTAGTTAGTTATCGAGTAGTAGTTGTAGTAGTAGTAGTAGTAGTCGTGGTTTGGTGGGTGGTAGTAGTAGTAGTAGAAGTAGTAGTAGTAGGTAGTAGTAGTTAGTCAGTAGTAGTGTGGTGTGTAGTAGTAGTAGTAGTAGTCGTAGTAGTAGTAGAGTAGAAGTAGTAGTAGTAGTCGTAATAGTAGTGTAGTAGTAGAAGGTAGTTAGTAGTAGGTAGTAGTAGTAGTTAGAGTAGTTTAGTAGTAAGTAGTTATAGTAGTAGTTATACTAGAGTTACCCAGGCGTATGTACGTAGTAGTAGAGTAGTAGGTGTAGTAGTAGTAGTAGGTAGTAGTAGAGTAATGGTAGTAGTAGTTAGTAGTAGTAGTAGTAGTAGTAGTAGTTAGTAATAGTAGAGTAGTAGTTAGTAGTAGT
>CAUYUJ010020558.1:75000-87500 GCA_963575745.1 Prorocentrum cordatum | reverse complement strand
CGCGCGTACACGCAACCAATGAAGAAGAAGGAGAAGAAACAAAAGGAACAAAACAAAACAGAGAGAGAGAGAGAGAGAGAGAGAGAGAGAGAGAGAGAGAGAGAGAGAGAGAGAGAGAAAACAAAAACAAAAACAAAAAAAAGAAAAAAAAAAAAAGAAAGAAACAAATATAATATAAAAAAGAGAGAGAGAGAGAGAGAGAGAGAGAGAGAGAGAGAGAGAGAGAGAGAGAGAGAGAGAGAGAGAGAGAGAGAGAGAGAGAGAGGACAGCGCGCGGGGTGCGTGCGCGCGGCCGCCGCGCGCGCAGGTAACAGTCCATCCAAGCCCTTTTTGTGGTTTCAACCCTTTCAAGACCGGGCTTCACGACACCGCGCGAGTCGCGCCATACATCCTCGAAATAAATGTGCAAAACGAGTCGAACACTCTACCCGCGCGCTTTCCGTTCCTTCCCGTCAGGCCCCCGTCGCGCGGGCAAGTGTTGCCCGCGCGTCGAGCGCCTTCAACGTTGGTCGTGCGCCTGCCAGGGCCGCAATCAAACGTCGAACATTCTACCCGTGCGCGCGGCCCGAACCCTTCTAACGCCATTGCCCAGCGCTTCTGTCGCGCGAGCAACTTTTGCGCGCGCGCGTCGATCTCATCCATCATCGGTCGTGCGCCTGCCAGGGCCGCGACCCCGCAGAAGCAAATGCCATGCGGGGTGGCAGAGACGCACCAGCCGACGCCAAGCGCTCATCGCAATCGCTTCCGCGTGGGTTTTGCAAGCCAAGTTGCGGGTCGGTGGGGCGATTGCGCGAGCAGTGGAGTTGGCAACTTCGAGCTCGAATCCTTTTTCGTATAAAAGAAATGGGTTCCACCGAACTCCCCCCCCCCCCCCCCCCTGGGCGCGTCGATTTCCCGGGAACCTATGCAAAGCGCGCGTGATTCTGACCCAATGTCCACCCCGCCTGTGAATTATCTTTTTCCAGTCGAACGCATCGGCCCCCCTCGGCCCCATCGCGAAAAAATGCGCGCGCACCCGTCTGTCAATAACCAAAAGTTGTCATGGCTCTCTTGCAATAAAAAGCGAAGTTCACGCGCGCGTCGTCGCGCGCGCATGCCGGGATCCTTCAGGTGCCTTCGGTTTCGGCAGGATGTCAAAATCGAGCGTCCAAGATATCACGAAGAAGACGTCGGGTTTCGCAGGTTTATTATTATACATATATATTCATATATAAAAAAGCTTGCGCGCGCGAGCGCCCTTGCGCGCGCGCTGGGGGGTCGCGATCTGTGTCGGACGCAACCGCGCGGGCCGCTCTCGCGCGTCGGCTGCGCGCGCTTGCCGAACTCTTTCCATGGCCTTCATCGTCGACGCGGGGGCGCCGTCGCTGTCGTCGGCGCGATCGGCTTCGGCGCCCGCGCTTGCCGTGCCCTCGTCGGCGCAGACATCGTCGCCAGCGTCGCCGCTGTCATCGTCGCGTCTACAATTGTCGACGCGGCCATGGTGCCGCGCCCGCCCAAAGTGCCGACTCGCAGGGAAGTGCCCGCTGGGGCGCCGGGATTCGCCCAGCGGTCAGCGCCGCCGCGGCCGCGTCGGCGGCGCCAGGGAAGCTGGCCGCTGCGCGCGCGCTAGGGTTTGTGCTGCCGCAGGGGTGCACCAGCTAACGCCAGGCATGCGTCGCAATCGCCGCCGCGTGGGTGTAGCAAACCAAGTTGCGGGTGGGTGGGTGGGTGGGATAATTGCGCGAGCATGAGAGCTGAGAGTTCCTGCGATCAGGAAATATTTCCTTCTTCTGGAATGGGAATAGGTTCTACCCCCGCCCCCCCCCGGACTTATCGATTCCCCGGGAACCAATGCGCAGCGCGCATGCCTCTGACCCGATGTCCATCCTACCCGTGAATCCGTGCAATCCTAGCCAGGCCGGTATCGGCCCCCCTTGGTTCCTTTACGAAGCGTAAAATACGGTGACATATGTGCTTGTTTCCACGAGTCCTTTGCAACAAATGGGGCGACGTGCGCGCGCGCGTCGTGGCGTGCATTCGCGGGCCAGCGCGGTCGCGGAGATGCACCGGCATGCGCCCAGCACTCATTGCACTCGCTCCCGCATGGGTTTTGCAAACCAAGTGGACCTGGTCACTTCTAGTTTTTTTTTTTTTTTTTTTTTTTTTTTTTTTTTTTTTTTTTTTTTTTTTTTTTTTTTTTTTTTTTTTTTTTTTTTTTTTTTTTTTTTTTTTGTGTGTGTGTGTGTGTGTGTTTTTTCTCTCCTTCTGTTTTGTTATATATGTAGATATTGTTATACGTTTGAGCACTTCTACCTATGTTTTCCTATATTTACACACATATATATAAATATGTATATATGTATGTATGTACATTTATGTATATTAATGTATATGTATATGTATATGGATGTGTATATGTATATGTATATGTATATGCATATATAGTCTTGAATTCAGAGGTCCCCCCCGGACTTGTCCACCATGCACCGCCCCGGAACCGATGCGAAACGCGTGCGGTTCTGACCCGATGTCCTTCCAGCACAGCCAGACTGGTGTCGCCCCCCCCGCTATTCTTTCTGACAAAGACAACGATGCGCGCGCGCTCGTTTGTCAGGAAGCATTTGATTTCCCCCCGAATCTTTTGCGACAGAAAGGAACGAAGTGCGCGCGCGCGTCGTCGCGCGCGCACGCATAAATCTTTCAACAACCACAGTTTTCGGAAGGAGTTAAAAATCGAGCGTCGGAAAACATATAAATTCATTTGGTTTCGCGACGCGGATTTTCAACGCAAGCGCGCGCGCGTTCTTGCGAATTCTTCCCGAAACCATTCGTTTTTCAAGATTTTCAAGAACATTCTACCAAACGGGCTTCGCGCGCGCATTTCGAAATGGTTCGAGCGCCCTTGCGCGCGCGCCGTTGTGATCATCCTCGGCGAACAAATAGAACGAAGTACGCGCTCGCGCGTCGTCGCGCGCGCATGCCGAAATCTTTTTTAAAAACCCTAGGTTTATGAACGCCCTTGCGCGCGCGCTGGGGTTGCACGATCCGTGTCAAATAATGCCATGCGAGCCACTCGCGCGTCTGCCGCGCGCGCATTTCGAATTCCTTCCAGAATCTTCATCACCGTCGCGAAGACGCCGTCATCGTCGTCATCGCAATCGGCATCGGCGCCGTCATCGCCACTATCATCAGCACCGTGTCTACAATTGTCGTCACGAAAATTGCCACCATCATCGCCATCGTGTCTACAAGTGTCGACGTTGCCATGATACCGCGCCCGCCCAAGCCGCCGACTCGCAGTGAAGTGCCTGCTGGGATGTGCCGAGCGGTCAGCTCCGCCGCGGCCTCGTCGGTTGCGTCAAACTAGCTGGCCGCTGCGCGCGCGCGTTCGCGGGCCGGCGCGGCCGCGGAGATGCACCAGCCAGCGCCAAGCACTCATCGCAATCGCCGCCGCATGAGGTTTGCAAACCAAGTTGCGGGTGGGTGGGGGGGATGTTTGCGCGAGCAGTGGAATGGACAACCCACTGCGAATAGAAATACTTATCTAAAAATGAAATAGGTTCTACCACCCTTCTGTCCCAGGGTTGGATCTATTTTTTTGCATTGCAATTTACGTGTGGTTTTGCCACACCGTCCATCCTAAGTCTGAATTTGCACCATCCCAGGGGGACCCGTATCGCCCCCCCCCGCTATCTTCCGCAAAAAATCCTATGCGCGCGCATTCGTGTATCAACAACCATAAATGTCCAACAACCCCCTTGCAACAAATTTGACGAAGTGCGCACGCGCCCGCCGTCACGCGCGCAGGTCGGAATCCTTCAGCAACCGCTGGTTTCGGAAGGATTTCAAAATCGAATTCCCAAACGCATACAACACCACATGGTTTCGCAACATGCATTTTCTGAAAAACTTGCGCGGGCTTTTCCGAATTGTTCAGAAAGACAGGTGTCTCAAGCTTTCATAACATAGTACCAAGCGGGCTTCGCGCGCGCGTGTCGAAATTGCTCAAAGCCGTAAATGCTAAAAGTATAAGTTTTCCGTTGGGAAATCAACCATCATTTTGGCTTCCTGGGGCCCTCTTGGGGCGCCCCTTGGACGCCTCTTGGGGGCCTCTTGGGGGCCTCTTGGGCCGTCTTGGGCGGTTTTGGGCTCTCTTGGAGCGCTCTTGGGCCGTCTTGGGGAGGAACCCGAAAACATGCAAAAACCAGAGGGGGAAACCCGCAAACTGCCATTGACACTCACTCCCTCCCCCATAGCCCCCTTCTGCACTCCCCCTTACGGGTTTCGCCCTACACCAGAACGTCATCACTCGTACCTCGCTCTTTCCGTTATCCCCGACAAACAAAAAGGGAAGAACCCAAGCCGACATCATCGAGACTATCTTCTGATGGGGGCGTGGGGCGTGGGGGAGGGCACGTGCGGTCCGCGACTCTTGGGCGTGGAGCGACCACGGGCATCACGCTCAGACAGTTCCAGCAGCTCCGCAAGGCCGCGCAGCAGCTGGAGATCCCCGCGGGCCAGCTGCTGCGCACCCAGGGCGAGAGCCACTCCAATCTGATGCTCCTGATCTCGGGGCAGGCGCCGTCGACGCGCACCAGAGGGGGGGCGTTCGGAAGGGGGCGGTCCTCCGGTCTTTGGAGGGCATTCTGCCTGCCTGAAGCCCTCCTGCCTTCTAAGAAGTCACCCTCGCTTCGTCTTCTCGTCGCCTCGTTAATTCGTCGATTCGTCGCCGACTCGTCGTCGATTCGTGGACCCGTGGGCGTCCTCGCTGTGGTCGTCGTGGGCTCGTCGATTCGTCGTCGTCCTCCTGGTGCCTCCGAGAGGGGCCACGGCCCCTCTCGAATCCTCCGCCGCCTCAGAGGGCCGCCCCCGCCGCTCCACCCCCTCTGGCGCGCAGCCAGCAGGTGGCTGTGCTGTGGGGCGCGCAGCCTCAGGTCCGCCGGGTGATCAGCGACGGCTGGCTCGGTGAGATGAGTTTCGTCTCGGTGGTTTAAGGATGGGGTCCTGAGGAATTGGGCCCCAAGGATAGGAACGGATTTAAAGGTGGATTTGCACTGTCTGAGGTACCTCTTCCTTAATTCGGACTCCATCTTTCAGGACCTCATCTTTGAACCACCGATCGTCGACCGCTTCCACGACCAGCGCACCGGTCGGCATAGCGTGGCGGACCTGCGCACGCGCCGGACGAGCTCGGTGCTTCGATGGCCGGACGAGCCGCTGCAGGATCTTTTGAGGAAAGACGCCGCGTTACAGA
Source organism: Prorocentrum cordatum (assembly GCA_963575745.1). NCBI lineage: Eukaryota > Dinophyceae > Prorocentrales > Prorocentraceae > Prorocentrum > Prorocentrum cordatum. Next base: position 82,267 of record CAUYUJ010020558.1, on the reverse strand, counting down.
CCGCTTTCCTGCAGACCCTCACAGAGACCAGGTTCCAAGGAGAAGATACATCTGCTTGAAGCATTCGGAGGCCCGCGTGGTTTCCTTGGCTTGGCACTGGACCACGGGCGGCGCCGGAGGCGCCGCCAGGGAGACAAGCGCCGATCCAAGACATCCGCGAGGACCTCCAACAGTTTTGTGTATGTGCAGCTCCTTTTTCTGCAGGTATCGGAGGACGGTGCGGCGCAACGCCAACGACGAGTACGGCATTAAACTGCGCACGGCCCTCATCGACGGGAAGGTCAGCGAGCGCACGCGGGCCTACATTTGGAAGGACAAACAAAGCTACACGAGCACTGACCCTCGAAGGCCCGCGCGGCTTTCTCGTGTCGGCGCCGGGCCCTCCTCTCGGCCCTCCTCCTCTCGGGACGATCGAGATGGGTGAGGAACGAATGGGTACGAAGACCGACAGCAGTTGTTGTTCATTCCGAACGGGATTCGCTGTCGGTGTCGCCGCGGACGGTGTCCATGTAAGACAGAAGGCCGCCTGCCCAACAGCGGCCGCTGTCTGTTTGGGACAACATTTGTTGCTGGGTATTGTACCCAGTTTTTTCCGTACCCAGGTCGGGCGTCCAAATTCCCCAGCGCTGCCGCCGCCAGAGGTGCGGGAGGGGGCCCAGCGTCGACAGAGGAGGTCCGTTAGGACCTCCGAGAGGGCGTGCCCGCTGTCTGTTTGGCCTTCCGTGCCTCGACTCCCACCGTTTCCGGTACAACGTCAGCCCTTGGGCGCACGAGTGGCACCTAAACCATGATGGGCCAATGTTCCACCGCCACTACCATAGGTAGGACCCAGCAGAAGGGAGGATGGGGGGGTCCTCCTCTTCCTGCTCCTCCTCCTCCTCCTCCTCCTCCTCCTGCTCCTCCTCCTCCTCCTCCTCCTCCTCCTCTCCTCTCCGACCCGTGGTAGTGGTGGTGGAAATCGGCCCGTCAAACCAGCTGGGCTGGACGCTCGAGGACTGGGAGCACGGGTCGCTCCGCTCCAGCGACGCCGCGGCGTCCGCGGAGCTCGTCACCGCGGCCCTCGTGGGTGGCCCGAAGGCGCCTCGCGAGCGCGTCATCCTGTTCAACGTCTTCTCGCGGGACTTCAGCGAGCTGGCGCCCGGGCACCTCGCGCCGTTCCAGGACGACGAGGGCACCGAGTGGGCATCCGCCGAGCACTACTATCAGGCAGGTGCGTATGTGTGTGAGAGAGAGAGAGAGAGAGTGATAGAGAAAAACAATCAGTAGAAAACGTCAGCATTTTTGCTCGCAGATTCGTGGTCCCGGTTGCCCCTCCAGGCTCACATGCATTTACCGGGGCCTTCCATACACAACTCGTCAGAGCCATCGATCCTTCTTGGGCCGTGCGTGCCTCATTGCCTTCCAGTCTCCTGCTGTGCCCCCCACGTGGGCTACGATCCTCGCCTGCTTCCTGGAGCGCCGCCCGGCTCCACTGGGCCCTCCCACAGGCGTCCAGGTTTCTGGACGCCGGGGACCGCCTCGCGATCTTGAACACCGAGGACCCGGTCGCCGCCTGGCGGCTGGGTGAGCAGGCGGCCCCCGAGCGCGTGCGCCCAGACTGGGACCAGGTCAAGGAGGATGTGATGATGCGGGCGATGCGGTGGAAGTTCCGGCGGCACGACCACTGCCGGAAGGCCCTCGTCCAGACGTTCCGGCACCCGCTGGTCCTACCAGAGGGGGGGAGGGGCAGGTGTCGCCAAGGAGCACCCCAGGGCTTTCCCCAGGACCACCTCTTCATCCCCAGCGCTTTTTAGATGCTTTCTGGGTTCGTCGAGGGCACCACCGTCTCGAAAACGGCGAAGCACTTCCAGGACCTCCTTCCTCTAGGACCCGTTTCCTTCATGCTACGAGGATGATGACGAGGAGGCTCGTTCTCCCTTCCCCCTGTTCCGCGGAGGAGGGCGAAGAGGACGAGGACCCCGGCGCCCCTGCGGGGGCCACGGGAGCTCGGGGGACGCCAGTGGTAGCGGGCTATAGAGGCCCAGACCTCCGACGATCAGATTGTTGCAACGCAGCATTTCTTCATAGATTTCAGCCTCCCGGGCCTGGGGGCCATCCAAAAACGGGCGGGCCCAGGGGCTCATCAAAACTACCCCCCAGGGAAAGGGTTGGGAACCCCAGTTGAACAATCACACGGTCGGATGCCAGGCGGGTGGGGATTAGAGAAAGTGGGTGGACACGAAATCTGGGGCATCGCTCCTGGCGTTGGGACGACCAGCTGCATGCACCTGATGCGCTATCTGTTGCTGTTCCCCCCTCTTTCGTCCGTCCCGATGCTTCAACTCCTGGATCAAAATATATTCGACATTTAAGTTTAAATCATGTTCGAGTTGCGAGACTTTGTGCAACCTTGAAGCTTGGCAGGCATTTTGGATTTGCAGACTTCAGGGATTCAGGAAAACATTAGATTCAGGGCCCAGGAGAGCTCAAATCTCACAGGTTGCAGCGCAAGACCTGATCGGTCCAGGGCCGATCCTGAAACAGAGCACGGGAATAGACATGCACGGCGACAATGCCTTTGGAGCTCCGTCTCCGTGCCGATGCGGCCCGATCCGACGCACGTTCAGATTCGATCCGAATCACTGATCCGATGCTACCTGATCCTGCCCCTCGAGGTCTACAACGACCCGGGCGACCCCTACTGGGGCTGTGGGAGCGCTGGCCGCGGCCAGAACCGCGTGGGCCGCCTGCTCGAACGGCTCCGCGCGGAGTTGCAGGCCCAGCCGGACTGAGCTCCCCATGGCAGGCCGTGGCTCGGACGGTGGGCTGCGCGCCCAACGACGGTCGTCGTCGTCGTCGTCGTTGTTGTCGCCGTCGACGTGCCCCTTCTACACCTCCGACGGTACGTTTTTTCCTATCCAGCGGCCTTCCTTCGACTTCGGTCTCGGATGACTGCTCTCGGGGTCTGGGGCAAGCCAGACCGAATCTGGGACGAACAGTCATCTTCAGGGAGACGGTCGGGACCTTTGGGACGCGAACTGTAAACCACATCGTCGGCTGCCCGGGCCTCCTTCTCGGAGGAGCAAGAGATAATCGCAGGGTATTTTTCTCCCTTAATCCCCTTCTGCCCGAAAAGTTCGGCCGTTCAGAGAAGGGGGATACCTAGGGACACCTCTAATTATCGAGGGTGGACGCCCTCCCATCGTATATCCTAGGGTTGGGCCCAGAATTTATGGTCCATTCGAAAACCCACGAAACCTGGGATATGGGTCGACATATCCCCTCTCCGCTGTGGGCAATCCCAGCCAGGCCAGCCGGCCGGCGCCGCCCAGATGTGTCTCGACTCGATCCTCCTCGTTCGTCTCTTGCCGCTGGCGTGTCGTGTTCCGTTCAGCAGCGTCATTAGCGCAGAGGCAGGCTCCGTGTCGGCAACGCACGACACGGTGTCGTGTGCGCCGGCATTGGCGCGTCAGCTGCCCGCGTGAGGTCGCACGTGCGCGCCCTTGCATCCAATATAGCATGCGGCGCTGGCGGCCCGCCGTAAGCCGCCGCGTGCGGTCGCTGTGCCATCTTGCGTGAGATCATTTCTTTTTGTCGCTCGTGTGCCCGTGGTCACGTTGCATTGAGAGGAGGAGAAGGTCCCCATACCGCAAGCCTTCCTTCGTTTTCGCCTTTTTGGGCCTCCTGGGAGGCCCTTGTCGCCACTGCTGGATTCGCCACGAAATTCTGGTCAGAACGCATCCCAGGAAAGGTCCAGGGAGTGACGGTATCGGTACTTAAGGGTTTTCTCGTGTATGGGTGGGCGCAGCCAGCCTGGCTCCTTTGTTCCATCAGCCGTTCCTCACTCAGAGGAGCAACAGATACCGCTGCCGATGCCCTTTCGCGCATGGCGTCCTTGCCACACTTGGGTTCGCCGCGGAGTCCTGGTCGGAGCGTCGTCGTCCTCCTCCTCCCCGCGAGGAAGCATGAATGAATGAATGCAAGCCGGGTGTCAAGCACATGGGCAGTGATGCAACGCTACGAGCGGTAGCGCCGCACGACGGCTTTCCAGTTTTTTGCTGGGATTGCCGCGAGCTGTCGAACGTCATACGCACTGCTATCACAAATTCTCTTCGCATGTTTGTACAACTCAGATGGCCAAGACTGCCTCGGCCTGCCCCGGGGTCGTCTGCCACCCGGCGCACGAAGGATCGAATAAGACGGTTGGCAGACCACTCCCCGCAACGGATGCTCGTCTGGGTGCTGGGCGATCTGTGCGAAAAGACAATTGGTGATGCAACAAGATGCGACTCAAGGGTGGCCAGCGGGCCTTGTCCAGAACTATTGTGTTCGAAATGTTGTTGATGTATGGATGCGGTATCCCCAAAATCTTTATCAAACAACGCGCATGGAAGCTGTCGATTTTGGCGAATTGTGTGCTTCCGAAGCCACGCCGTGTGCAAATCGTACAACAGCTTTGTTTGCACGCACGCCTCGAAGATGTGAATTTTCCGCTCCGCAGTGAGGGTTGAGTGAGACCAGACTCGTGCCAGGATTGTCGAACTTGGTGCAACCGAGTCGCCTGCTCAGCTCGGAAGCAATAGGTCCATCGGCCGCCAATACACGCCCCAAATACACCATGGAGTCCGCTGGGCGCCGTCTGGGCTCGACACGTGCCCTGGGCACCGGATTGACAGCAACTCGAGATTGCCCCAGTTGAGCTTGAGGCCGTAATCAGCGCAAGCGGCAGCGATAGCCGTCATGTACGTCTGCGCGCGCTCCACGCTCGAGGCCAGGATGAGGGTGCCGTCAGCATACACTAGCTCTTCTGTGTCACCAATGCGGTTGCCCAATATGTCCCTGGCGTCGACCAGCGACACGGTCATAACCATGGCCAGAAAGAAACGAGAGAGCGGGCAACCTTGACATTCACGAGTGCTGCTCTTTGCTCCCGGACGTCACGCCGGCCTCGCGCACCGAGAACATCCTGCCCGTGTGGATGGCTCGAATCATTCTCAGCACTTTCTCTGGGACTCCGAAACGCTGCAATGCTTCCAGCAGAGGCGTCGGCATGACGCTATCAAACGCCTTGGCCCAGTCCAAAGCGAGAAGCACGAGCTGGTCCTCCGCGGATATGTTGTGTCGCCGCGGATATGTTCCGTCGCCGCTGGGCTCCCCCTGTAGGCGCCTCCGGCGCCGCCCACAGAGCGCTCCGCGCGCCAGGGAAGGGGATACAGTGCCGACCCCCAAATCCGCGCGGTTCTCCGACAAATTGTTATTGTCGTCGTCGTCCTTCTCTTTCTGCCCCGCCCCTCCTCCGCCTCCCTTCCGGCATCCTCGGGCCCTCGAGTCTCCCCCGTCCGGATGGTGCACAGTTTCGTTTCGCGTCTTTCCACCCCCGAGGCTTGCGCGAACTGTTGCAGTTCATCGTTGGCGTGCCTCAATCCTTCCTCCCTCCTCTGGAGCGTCTGGGCATCTTGCCGCCCACCCCAGGCCTGCGCTCTCTGGAAGGAGAGCGAGGTGTACCTGGATCTGGTGGAGGGCCTTGTGCACTACTTCCACCGGGAACGCTCGCGCGCGCGCGCGGAGGGGCTGTGTGAAATCTTGGGCCGCTGGGGCCCACCAAATCCTCTCCCTGACCCTGGCGCGCCCTGGAAACAATGATGCAAGGCCTTTAGCCAATTTTCGGCTCGTGGAGGTGCCTTGCTGGGCTCCGGGGCCGTCAACAAAAGGCACCGATATTATCACCAGGAAGGGATCCAGACCTTTGGGCGGCCACGTTGCGGAAAAGTCACGATGTCGGAGGCGAGTGCTTGCAGACCCCGCCATCGACTGGGAAGTGGGAGGCAGGTTCGGGTTTTGGCGGGTACCGCACGCGCCACGCGCGCGCGCGGCGCGCACGCGCGCCGTGTGCGCACGGCTCACGCGCAGAGGCGCACCGAGGTGCTGCTGAGCACACTTGGGAGGCTGAGATTGTTCACCCTGTCCTCCACCATCTTGTCGGAACCACCACCGCCCCCCCCTGCCTCCACCCCCCGCCCCCCCCCGATTTTGTCCGGAAGATCTGAATGCTACTTTCCTCTCTTTTCGAACTCTGTCTGGGAAACATGCCGCCCTTGCTGCGAATGTGTTTTTAGTCTGGACCCGCGCTCTGAAGTTAATTTTTGTCTACCAATCCGATCGTCTTCGGTGTTCAAACTGGTGCTCCCGCTGCAGCATTGTCATTTCAGGATTGGCGCTTTGCTCTGAGAGCGTTCTGGAACGCTCTCAGGGAATTCCAGAATGCTCTGAGACGGCCGTGGCGCCCGAGACATCCTCCAGAGCCGCCAGATCTCAGAGATGTTCGATTTATCCTCATCCGATGTTATCCTCGCCCTGGCTTCGTCGATCAGACTTGCTCTCTCGCCCCAGCGTGGTCCTTTCCGCCGTGCCCTTCCTCGCCGTGCCCTCCTTTCCCCTCGCCTCCCTTTTGGCCTCCTCACGCCCCTCTTGTCCCTGCTCCTGCTTTGCGGCTGCTCCTCCCTGACTTGAGGCCCTCCTCGGATGCTGAGGTGGTCGTCCTGCGTGTCGAGTCGCCGCTTGCACGGGGAGGCGCGGCCTGCTTGGAGCACGCCGCGAGGTGGTGGTGCGTGCGGGGTATTGTTTTCGCTCGGCGAAGCCCCCCGCTGGTATTGCGCCTGTGGGCTACACCCCAGTACAAGCTCCTGCTGTTGCGGCCGTTCCTCCCCCCTCCTCATCCTCCCTCCTCACCCACCTGCTCATCCTCCTGCTCATCCGCCACCTCGTCAGGATTTCCGATCTGGCGCGAGCGCACTCAGCCTGCCCCCACCCCCCTCCTCCTCGAGCTGTGTGTCACGGTGCTTGAGCCTGGGGAGGACCCTGGGATGTCTACTACTATTATTATTATTATTATTATTATTACTACTACTACTACTACGACGACTACTACTACTACGACTACTAATACTACTACTACTACTACTACTACTACTACTACTACTACTACTACTACTACTACTACTACTACTACTACTACTACTACTACTACTACCACTACTACTACACTACCACTACCACTACCACTACCACTACCACTACCACTACCACTACCACTACCACTACCACTACCACTACCACTACCACTACCACTACCTACTACTACACTACCACTACTACTACTACTACTACTACTACTACTACTACTACTAGTTCTACTACTACTAGTACTGCTGATATTACTACTGCTGTTACTGCTATCACTACTGCTGCCACGGCTACTACTACTACTACTACCACCACTACTACTACT
>CAUYUJ010020558.1:0-70000 GCA_963575745.1 Prorocentrum cordatum | reverse complement strand
GGAGTACCCAAGTGTCATGTCTGCTACATCGCGATGCTGGATGGAGTGTCCCCACAATCTTGCCGCCCGTGGAACACGCTTGGCCGACACACCCTGGGGATATTGCACCCAACTGGATCAGTTCACTTGGGGACGGTGGTGCAATTAGGGCAGTCGGCGTAGAGGTGGAGCGAAACGCAATTGCCGCGCTGCCAGTTCGTGTCCAGGCCGCGCCCGCACTGATGCAGGGTGGGTAATCCCCATCCAACATCCAACCACAATTAGTTGTTGCACTTCCCGCAGAGTGAGTGAGTCTGAGTGAGTGAGAAAGTCTGTCTCTGAGGTAGCTTGAGTGTGAGTGAGTCTGGGCATATGACTAAGTCTGAGTAAACATGAATGAGTCTGGGTATGATTTGCGTGCGAGGGATCTGTGGACAGGTTGCAGGGCAGGGCAGGTCAGGGAAGCAGGCGGAGCCGCCATATCCCGGGGCCTTAGAGCGGGGTGGGTGGAACCCAAACAGGGACCCGGGTGCAGCATGGGAGGACTAGGTGGGCCCAGCTCAGGAGCACGTGCACTCCGTCCGACCCTGGGCCCAGGATGGGCCTGGACAGGGACGGTGCTGGGGTGCAGTCGGTGCCCTCCTGCTCGCCGATTACCGGGAAGCTCGACAAACGAGCCTTGCGAGCCCGAGTGCGCAGTCAGCGTCCGCTTCCCACAGGGGCGCGGGACGGTGCGGGCTGCGCGCCGCCAGGGGGCGACGGGGCACTGGAGGCCTCTGGAGGTCTCAGGAGGTCTCTTGAGGCCCAGAGAGGGCCCCCAGATGTCCAATCGTCTACATCATCGATCGAAGACACATCGCACATGGGGCCCGAGTAGATGGCCGGCATCGTTGATGCATCGGCGACACGTGTGTCCCGATGTTCTCCGCGCCGACGTCGCCGATACATCGCCGATGCATCTTCGATGCATCGGCGATGCGGCGCGATCCTTCGACCCCATCTCCTTGGACCTCGTGTGGGAGGCCTCTAGATCGTCGAGGCTGGGAGGGTTTCTCCTCCAAGCAGCCCTGGGAGGGAGACGTAGCGGACCAGCGGAGCGGATAGGCCCCCATGGGCCGCGCTGCCCGCGCTGGCCCAGAACCCGGGTTCAGAGGGCGCAAGTCCGGCCTCCTCGCTTTCCAAGGGCGCCCTCGAGGGCGCGAAGTTATTCGCGCTTCGCGGTTCGGCTCCGATTCCTCCTCATCCTCCTCTTCTCCCCTGGGGGGCGGCGGGAGAGAGCGCGAAGTTATTCGCGCTTCGCGCAGCGCGAAGCGCGAAGCTAGGCGCCCTTGGCATTCTTCGATCCTCGATCCTGAGGTCCCCGCGCTGGCCGCCCTGCCCGCGCTGGCCCTCCTGGCGCTCGCCGGCCCGGGCGCGGCTGGGCGCCGGCGGCTGCAGGCGGCCGCGCTGGAGGCGGCCTCCGCCCCCCCCCCCCCTCCCTCTGGAGGATCCACACCTCCGGCGGCGTTTTTTTTTTTTTTTTTTTTTTTTTTTTTTGCCTCGGGGGTATCCTCTATCAAGTTCCGAGCCCTGGGGCCATGGAAAATTGATATGTGCAAGACGATCAATGGGGCGGAGGCGAGCAGCCAAATATTTTCTTGATGTCTCAAGCATAGTTTAACCTATGTTCTAAATTATAAAAGCATGAATGAGGCATTGAAATAACATATCTTCTCAAAGATAGAACTCTTTTAGAGTGTCCATTGTCAGGGCATCCGCAACAATTGATCCGGGCCGGTACCGCTGTCCCCAGGAGAGAGGGTCGGGACCTTGTCTGGGGCGGCGGGCTCAAGACAGCACATCGTCGGATATCGGGGGATCCGAGGAGGAGGAGGAGGAGGAGGAGGAGGAGGAGGAGGAGGAGGAGGAGGAGGATCGATGAAAAAGAAACGGCGCAAGCATCAACTTTCTGGAGCTCCGAGCGGGCTTTCTGGCTCGGCTCTGAACCCTCCTCCCTGGCGCGCGGAGCGCGCCAGGGACGGCGCCGGAGGCGCCGCCAGGGGGGGTCCAGCGCAGATCCAATACATCCGCGCGGAGCTCTAAACGCTCATGTCTATGCCGTTATTTTCGTCTTCCAGAGGAGGAGGGCGTCGCGGCAGAAATCGTGGCGGGCGGCCTTCTTGCGTTTTTCTTGCGCTGGGGCGTGGAGGCAGAGAGAGACCGCGGCGGGCGGCCTGTCTGCGTCTTCGGCGTCCAGTGCGGCCGCTTCCTGCCCCCGCTTTCCCCACGCCCTCCTCCTCTTCCCCCTCCTCCTCCGCCTCCGCCTCCTTCTCCTCCTCGTCCTGCCGCTCACCTTCATCTCAGAGAAGGTAAAGGTACCCATACCGCTACCCTTCCCTTGTTTTCCCCTTCGTGGGCCTCCTGAGAGGCCCTCGTCGCTACCGCTGGATTCGCCTTGACGTTCTGGTCAGAGCGCACCCTGGGAGAGGTCCCGTTTTTGCTCCTGGGCGATCTGGGACCGAGCGCTGAATTCTGGGCGTGTCGAGAGGTCGGGTGGCCGCGCGTGGAATCCTGCCGCTCCCCCCACCGCCCCCTCCTTGTGCGGCCCTCGGACGGGCCCCCCCTCCCCCCCGGGGGGCCTTAGGACGGGCTCCCCCTGGGGCCGTCGGGCAACGACTCGTGAATGGGGTCGAGACTCCCGGCGGGGGGCCCACGTCATTCAGAGGAGAACAGGTATCAGTACCGCCACCCTTCCCTCGTTGCCACGGCTGGATTCGCCCTGGCATCCTTGTCAGAACGCACCTCAGGAGAGGTCCGTGGAGCAGCGGCATCGGCGTCTCCTCGCCCCCCATCACGAGCATGTTGCGACGTCGGAGGAGAGGGCTTCGAGGATCGACGAGCGAGTTTTGGGCACTTTTGCAGCCTTCGTAGCCTCCATCTGTCGTCTTCGCCGTCGTCGCCGCCGCCGTCGTCGTCGTTGCTGCCGCCGCCGCTGTCGTCGTCGTGGTTGTCGTCGTCGTGACCGTCGTCGTCGTCGTCGTGGTCGTCGTCGTCGTGCTAGTCTTGGGCACCGGGGGGCCCTTCGTGGCCCCGGCTGGGCGCGGCTCGAAAATGTGGGCAGAAACGCTGTCTCCGCCTTGGGCCACCTCCGCTCACGCGCGTGGCAGGGGAGCGAGGGAGGGAGTGAGAGGGGGCAGGATCGGGTGGGAGGAATGGCGAGGCGAGGATTGAATCGGGTCAGGTGTGTTGCCAAATCCGCCGCGGGCAGCCGGTTTCGGCCCCGCGGCCGGGCCCTTTCCACTGAAACATTGTCGCCTCGGGCGCCGGGACAAGCAGCTGGATGCAGCTGATTCGCTGACCCCCCTGTCGCGCTTGGCGTTTCGCGGGCTGGGCGGGACAGCTTCAGACCTTCGGCGCCGTGAGTTTTCAGTCCTGCCGTTTTCGAGCGGCTCCTGGGCGATCTGGGACGGAGGGCCGAAGTCTGGGAGGAGTGGGTCGAGAGGTCGGGGGGCCGTGCGCGGAGCAGACATGATGAAGGCAGAAGTCGGGGTCCGCCTCCACCGCTCCATTGCCCAGCATGCGTGATTCTACTTCCGCTGATCTTCGGCAATGACCAGGGCCCTCGGGCGGCCCTCGGTGTGCCTCTGCCAGCGTGCCGAGAGGCTTGGCTGGAAAAGCACGCCTTGGCGTCGACCCACATCTTGTTCAGTGGCAACGTAGGGGGGTGGGGGGGGGGGTGGGGGACAGGCTCAGAGGAGTATGCAGCGACCCCCATTCGCCCCTTGATCGCCCATATGAGCCTGATAGCCCACCCCGCGCAAGAACGTGCTGTTTCGCAATCGAGGGCCCATCGCCGATCTATCGGCGATGGGCCCTCGATTCCAGGTCGATGTTTCCCCCTTGAGCCAGTCCCCCTATATCGTCGCTCCACGTCTTGTGGATCCTCGGGCCTCTTCTCCCCCTCCGCCTCCGCCTCCGTTCCCAGCATCGCCTCATAAGTATCGCAGGCCACACCTTCCTCTCACGCTTCCTACTCTTCTCCTCTCCCTCTCTCGAGGGGCTAGTCCCTGCCGCGGGGGGGGTGCGGGGCCTGCCTTTAAAGAGGGCCGCCCACCTTTCTTGCTCGCCGCCGAATGTTCCTCCTCGGTCCACCCTATCTCTCGTCCCCCTCCTCTCTCCCCTCTCTCTGTCTCTCTGTCTTTTCGGCCCTCACTCCCGTTCTCCCTGCCCCTCTTCCTCTTGATCTTTCTCTTGTCGTAGTTGCCGTCCTCGTTTTTGCCCTCTTGCCGCTGTCGTCGCAGTTTTCGGCCTCGTCCTCGTCGCCCTCGTCATCGTCCTCCCCATCTGCTAGTCCTCTTTTCTTCGTCCCGCTGGGCACCTCACGGTGTCCACGGTGGCTCGGCCAGGAGGCGGACGTACACAGCCTGGCGGGGCAGTTTGACATACGCCTTCCCAGCGTCCCCGAGCGGCTGCCCGACGGCATGGAGGGCATCCTGAAGGACATCAAGAAGGACCGCCGCGGCGGCCGCTGTGCCCCCACCTGACGGGTTGGGGCTATTATCGGGTGGGGCCAGGACGAGGATATAAATCCGTTCCAGAGCGTTCCAGAACGCCCTGAGAAGGCCGCGGTGCCCGAGACATCCTCCAGAGCTGCCGGATCTCAGAGATTCACGATTCATCTTCACCAGATGTTAGTTATCTTTGTCCTGGCTTCGTCTTGTGTAAGAGTCGAGGGAAACGCCCGCCCGCCAGCCCTGCATTCCGCGGCCGCCAGGCCCCAGAAGTACCGAGTATCCCGCCCACCAGCGCTGCATACCTCGGCCGCCTGCCCCCAGCAGTGCCGCCTCCTCGGCGGCCGTTCTGGGTGCCTCCTTCCCACTCCACGAGTCCCAATCCAGGTAGGCGGATACCCCTGTGAAACATGATGCCCCCCACATCCCGAGTGTGGTTTTTGAGGAGGAGGAGGAGGGTGGGAGAAGGAGGAGGAGTCTGAGGCGTGCAGAGGAGTGGGGCGGAGAGCGAGGAGGAGTGATGACGCGGGAGGATGAGGAGGAGGGTGGGTGTAATGAAGTAAGGACTTGGGCTACAATCCCGCGAGTGGCTGAGGTGAATAACACATGTTCGCCTTTGTGTTCGTACACAGGCAGTTCGAGGTAGAAGTTGGCCACCCATGGTTTCTCAGTGCATGGTTTCCTGCGTGTACGCAGTATTCCTCACTCGCGTACGATTGATGACCCGCTTGTAAGAGCGGTCTGAACGTTGCCGTTTGTAGTCGTGGCTAGTTTCAATAGGTTGTCGAATGATGTCATTGCCGAGCTTGACCGAGCAGATGCCAAGGACGCCTGCGAACGGGCCAGAAGGGCCAGAGAGCGCACCACGCTGACGCTCCGTCTTGCCGCGGCCCTCTGAGCCTGGAATTTTATGCGGCCAGTCTGAGACAGAAGTACTGTCCCTCTTGTTACCGTCTTCCTGACGAGCCTGGGGGCGCTGATGCAGCAACAACGCCCTCTTAAGGAGGGTCGATATAAGAACCGTCCTTTGCCTCGTCCCTCTGCCATCTCCCTGCACGCGCACGTTCCGAGCTGCTCAGAAAGCGAAGGCGGGGAGGAGGCCACGGAACATAGAGTCATCCGTCCCCCCTGGTTCTTGCCATCCTCGAGCGTTCGCCTCAGTCATAATTCATAGCCCTTCTGTGGGGTTCTGTGGGGTTCTTGGACCGCGTTCCCTGTTGACGCAGAGATGGCCTGGCGGGGCCCAGCGGCCGCTCTTGCTCGGCCCAGGGCTCCAGAGGCCAGGGCGGGAAAGAGGACGGGGGGGGGATCTTCGGGGGCGCCGAGGGCGGGGGGGGAGTGGTGCGGCGCCGGAGAGGTTCGACCCTGGCAATGCGGGGGACGTCGACTGACCACCTCGCCGGTCCTGGCCAGGCGCACTCTGGGCCCAGGCTCGGTCGGGTGGTCGGCTGACGCCCCCAGGAGCAATCGCCAATCCGTCGCCGAGCAGGGCTGCGGTGCGCCTGGGCGGCAGGTGTTTCGGCAGGCGGGCCTGCCCTGCCTGCTCGCACGGGGTGCCAGCCTGGCAGGCAGGAAGAGCGAGCGTCAGATCTGGCGGGCCCCACCCCGCCAGGGACTCGCGCTCGCGATGTCTGGATGCCTCCGTGCGGGGCGCTCTTCTCGATCGACCCGAGCCGCCGCCGCCGTCGTGGCCCCTGCCGTGGCTCGCTGTGGACGCTTCGGTCTGGCCACGGCGTTGTCTTTTCGCTGATCCTGTTGTGCGCACTCCGTCGAGTCACCACCCATGGTGCGTTTCAGTCCGAGCGGTCGATTCGGTGATCGGTTCCGGCCGGCCCGATCCGATCCGATTCCTTCGACGATCCGGTGCGGTCCAATGCTCGCGTAGCGCTGCTGTTGTGCATCCCGGCGCAGCCGCTCCGACGAGATTCCGCCTCCGTGCCCACGCGTTCCGATCCGATTCGATTTGTCGATTCGATGCTGACCGCTCCTGCGACTTTCGACGTTCCTCCCTGGCCGCCCAACTCCCTGCACCACCAGTGTATCGGCCGCGCGGAAAAAAGAGGAGGAGGATCAGGGGTGTGTGGATACCACAGCCGGGGCTGTGAGATCTCCGAGATATCATGACCGTTTTCTCGTTCAAAACATCCCTTGGCCCGCCCTCGTCCGCACATTGCATCGGGCCACGATGCGCTACCCGACGGTCGTTGAAAGTAGTTGTTCTTGGATCCCCTGATCCCAGAGTGTTTCAAGCGCCTTCCTACTTCAGGAGTCGATATGCTTTAGCTGTGCGTTGTTATTCTCTGAGAGGGCCTGAACACAGTCTACTTCATCCGCCTTTCTATTTCATGTTTTTACCAGTTCTTCTTCCGTCCGACGTGTACTCCCCTCTTCCTTGGCTCCTGGGTTCACTGTGGGGTCGCTACCCCTTCATCCTGCTTTTGTGCGAGGACGTGGAAGAGGGCATGACTGTCAAGGAGGTCCTTCAGGACGTCAAGCGAGACTGGAAGAAGGACATGCCGGGGGTCAAGGGCGATATCCGTGACATCCCGAAGGCCGTGTCCTGAGTGCTGGTCTTGCAAGCCGACCTCACAGTGAAGCTTGTCTTCCCACACATGTCGTGGTACTAGTATCTCGGCCGGCTCTTCCTCCCCGTCTCTTCCCTCACTCACCGCCTTTCCGAAATGCCATGATACCAGCGCGTGGGCCCCAAACAGCTCGCTCGTGAAATAGCTGCGGAAACCTGTGTGTGTGTATGTGGACTGTCCCCTTGGCCTGTCCCCTCTGCTTTCTCTTTCAGTCTGCCCCCCCCTCTCGTTTCACCCTATTTCCGCTTCCTCGCTCTTCGCCATCTACCTGCTGGTCACATCTGCTCTCCTCGCCCTCAGGGCCACGTTCTGCTCATTCCACTCATGAGGGGTGCGGGTGGTTTAGGAGGAAGAGGAGGGATGGATATGAATAGGGAAGCGAAGGAGGCGGAGGAGGGTGCGTGCTGAAGATAGAAGCAGGTGCGACGTATGCCCCCCTGAAGGTTTTCCAGAACCTCACGATGCCAGAGGGCTTCAAGCTGCCAACTGTGGATGCGCTGCAGAATCTGCGGAAGTTCAGCGAAAGGGTGGTGCCAACCATTCCTCTGCAGAGCAGGGGGATCGTATACCTATACGATAGCCCTTCGGGTGATAAGGAGGTTGTGTGGAGGGAGGAGCCAACTAATGACAACTGCGATGATTGCGATGATGACGATGCTGGTGATGCGCCATCGAGTTTGCGACGACGCATGATAACGATGTTGGTGGCGATGTATGATGGCACCGACATCGACACCGACGGGACACAAACAGGACACCGACGGGACACCGACGGGACATCACGAGGGCGCGGGCGCGGGGTGGGTCGCGGGTGGATCGCGGGGTGGGTCGCGGGTGCGTCGCGGGGTGGGTCGGGCAGGAGCCCCCTCTCATCCTCCTCCAGTCGATGATCCCTTGGACGTGTCTCAGCCCAAGCGTGCGTTTACTTCGTTCGGCTCCGCCGACGGCGCGCAGCCTGCGTCGGCCTTCGTTGCGCCGCCTGCGTTGTGTTGAAGGGCCTCGATGAGACATTTTGCGTTGGCGTTCGCATACGTTCTGAGGATCATCGATCCAGCAGTCCTCAGGATGGAAAACAGCACAGACACTAAAAAACGTTGATCCCCAGGACAGTGTGGAACACATGGGACGTGGAGTGGAAGACGAAAGTCCCCAACACACGCCTATACATGTATGTTACATGTTTATGTGTAGTTGTGTATGTATAATTATGTATATGTATGTGTGTACATTCAGGTGTAGAAACATGTATGCTTATGTATACCTGCATACATGTATCCATGTGTATGTGTATATGTAGATGTATATATGCATATGGGTTTACCTGTTTGTTGATACATGCTTATGCATAGGTATATGTTTAGGTCTGTGCATATGTACGTTTGTATACGTGTGCGTGTATTTGTATGTATGTTCATTTGTAGATGTAGTGTTTTTGTGTATGTATATGTGTGTATGTTTATGCCTGTGTCTGGGTATCCGTGTATGTATATGGACCTGCACTTGTGTATGTATATGCTTATGTATATGTATACATATATGTATATGTAAATGTAGATGGTTACGTATACGGGTGTGTACATGCATATGCATATGTAGATGTTCATTGCTATGTGTAGACGTCTTTCATTATATGTTGTGTGTGTATACATGTGTTTAGTTGTAACTTTATATATATGTGTATACGCATATGCATGTGTATGACTGTATGTAGATGCATGGATCTATTTATATGTATATGTAGGTGCAATTACATATGATAAATATATATATACATGTATAGATGCATGTGCACATGTCCATGCACACCTACATGTACATGTAGATGTGCATATGCATGCACATGTATATTTGTAGGTTTAGGCTCACCTGCATATGTTTGTTTGTTACGCGTATATGCTTAATGCTGATGCTTATGTATACGGCATATGATACGTATAGAAAAATCCGGAGGACGTCCGACACCTTCTATCCTCGGACAGGATTTCCCTCTCCTCCTCCTCCTCCTCCTCCTCCAGTCGATACATCCTGCAGTCCAACGAACAAATTTTTGGAATCCTGGGATTTGTGTCGATTTATTTGCGTGCTCCTGGGCGCCTCTACGCTCCGCCCCTGGCCGCCGGCCGCCGCGAGGTGGAGCCGCAGGGGGCCTCCGTCGCCGACCAGAACTGGACCCTGGTCGCCATTCGGCGGCGAGCGAGGGGGGGAAGTGAGATCCCACGCTCCAGCAACAACTGGAGCGGGCGGTGCTTGGCCGTCTTTGGCCTCTGAGGTCCTTCGGCGGGCCTCGGGAGCGTCAACAAAACCGACTCGGGAAGAAACATTGGCCTTGGGGAGGTGGTCCGGACCTCTGTGGCCCACGCATCGAACAAAAATGAGGCAGCCGGACGTCTGGGGAAAAGGCCCTCTCAGAAGGCGGCGGGGCTTCTCAGAAGCCCTCGCGCCTCCTGAGCAGTCTTCGGTGCCTTCGGGGAAGGCTCAGAAAACTTCTCAGAAGGCGGCTGGACTTCTCAGAAGCCCTCGCGCCCTCTCAGAAGTCTTCGGTGCCTTCGGGGAAGGGTCCTAGAAGCTTCTCAGGAGGCCCAGTCGACTTCCGAGCCTTCCGAGCAGGCCCGCCCCTGCGCACTTCGCCCCCCCGGGCTCGCCGCCGAGCCATCGTCGCATTCGTCGGGCACGCCGGCCGGCGGCAGCGCCGCCGCCCCCCCGGCTCGGAGGCGACGACAGGGGCCAGGGGCGGACAGGCCAGTTCTGCCACGCGCAGAGGTTTTGTCAGGGGGGAGGGGGCGGAGGCTTCGTGGGAGCACCCCTGCTGCTCACGAGGCGCGGGCCTGTCTGAGAAGCAGCCTCCTTCTAGCCTTTCCCCCCCCCTCCCCCTACCCCCCAGTGCGCGCCGCCAGCCAGAGGCGGGCATTGCAAGTATTCGCCCGGGGGCCATGGACCATCGGCGATCCTGGGTGCACGGCGGTCGTCCAAAGTAGGTATCATTGGATTCCCAGATCCCAATCTATTTTATAGCCGCCTTCCTGCTTCAGGAGTCGGGTGGTTCCCCCTCCTCCTTCATCGTCATGGGGGCGGGCGGTAACCCAATCAGCTTTCAACGCCCTTCCTACTCTCTGGCTCTACCTGCTTCTTCCGACCGACGGGCAGTTGTACCACCGAGCGCGCTCCTCTACTCGCAAAATGCCTACTCGCAGTCGTCAGAGAAGCAAATGTTCGCCTCGATGTAATGGATCGTAAATCCGACGGGGCGGATTCAGGCCATTTGCGAGCAGTTATTTTGCGAGTAGTGGAACGCGCTTGTCGAATGCAATGCTCTTCCCTGGGCTTGATGCGCCCCCGGTCGGGAGCCTTGAGGCGGGGGTCGATGCAGACGGGGAGGTCGGCCAGGGCGCCGCGGTGCGATGACCCGGGCTTGCGCGCAGGATCCTGCGGGATCCAGCAGGATCCTGCAGGCTCGCGCAGGATCCTCAGGGGCGGCCTAGGCGACCCTCGCCATTCGAGCTCCCCTCCGGCTGCATACATACGTCTTGGGGCGAGGCGAGGGGGACGTCACGGAATGGGACCGATTGAGAAGGGGTCGGTTAGGCCGCGCCCGAGATCCTGCAAACCCGATTGGCCTGGCTTTGCATTGACCAGGGTCAGTCGATCTCCGAAGGGCTCTCGGGGCTCAGGAGTCCAGCAGCGGTGAAGCGTCCTGGCCCGCTGAGACTTAGGAGATATTCTGGTAGCCTTCTCGGTGGGGGGAATCATATGCTCTTGGCCTGATGCAGCCTTGTCTGTACACAGCCGCATTCCGATTTTCCAGGACGTTGTTTGATATCAGACCACCTTTTTGTTTTAGGAACATGTCGTGATAGCCTACAGGAGCGCTGGGGAAGGTCGGTCCCTGCTCAAAGGGGGAGCGGCAGCAGTCCCTGTCCGTTCAGAGCAGGATTCTTTGTCGGTGTCGCCCTGAGCGTGGCCCATTCAGGACAGACGTCGCCTGCTCAGCAGCGGCCGCTGTTGGTTTCGGGCAGCATTTGCTCTTGGGCATAGTCCCCGTTAATTTTGTGTCCCCGTTTCATGCGTCCAACCTGGCTGTGGTGGGGCCGTGGCGGATTCCAGACTTGCTGTCGCTGAGGTCGTTAATGGTCACCGGCTTTTTCGTCGTGGCTGACGGCGCCATCGTCGTTTTCGCTTTAGTGACCGTTGTCATCGTCATCGTCATCGTCATCGTCGTTGTCGTCGTGTCGTCGTCTCCGGCCGTCGCCGTCGCCGTCGCTGTCGCCGTCGCCGTCGCCGTTGCCGTCGCGGTTGCCGTCGCCGTCGCCGTCGCCGTCGCCGTCGCCGTTGCCGTCGCCATCGCTGTCGCCGGTGCCGTCGCCGCCGTCGCCGCCGTCGCCGCCGTCACCGTCGCCGTCGCCGTCGCCGTCGCCGTCGCCGGCACCGCCGCCATCGCTGTCGCCGGTGCCGTCACCGTCGCCGTCGCTGTCGCTGTCGCTGTGGCCATCGCCGTGGCCGTCGCCGTCGCCGCCGCCGTCGCCGTCGCCGTCGCCGTCGCCGTCGCCGCCGCCGTCGCACCGCCGCCGGTGCCGTCACCGTCGCCGTCGCCGTCGCTGTCGCCGTGGCCGTCGCCATCGCCGTCGCAGCAGCCGTCGCCGTCGCCGTCGTCGTCGACGCCGTGGTCGCGGATACTTGAAACATGAGGACGGCAGGTCTTTCTCTTTGCGACCCCTGGAGCCAGGCACACGTTGACGCGGGTGGCGTCATAATTCGGCGGCCAGCCGGGGGGGTAAGTGAGAGGGGGCGGGCCTTCTCAGAGGGTTCGGAAGCCCCTCGGCCTTCTGAAAGTTGTCTAAGCCTTCCCCGAAGACAGAAAAGATCTCAGAAGACCGGTGGGCTTCTGAGAAGCCCCGCCGCCTGGGAGGACGGGATTCTTGAAAGTAGTGGGAAATATGGGGAGTCCTGGGATTTATGTCCATTTGATTGTGTCCTCCTGGACCCCTTTACTCCTCCCCGCGCCCTCGCCCTGCCCCTCGTCGCCCTCCGCCCTGACCGCCGCGCAGCAGGACCTCAGACCTCGACCCCCCGAGCTCTCCAGGGTTGCGTTCAGACCGCACTTTCGGAGCGAGCCCAGCCGCTGCCACGAGGGCACCCCCCAGAGGCCCCCGAAGCGGGGAACGCTGCAACACGGCAGTCGTCGCCTTCGCCGCCTGGTGCTCCCGGGGGGGAGCCCACTGGATCGCCGCGGCGGCCGGCGCGGGGCACCTGCTGGAGCACTGCACCCCGCGCCTGGCGCCCCCGCGGGGGAGGCCGCGGGCGTGGGCGGTGGCCGGCTCGGCCCGCCTCGGCTCCCGCGCGCGTTTCGCCGCTCCCAGCGGCGGCGAGGACTGGGGCGGCGAGGGCGACGACGACGACGGCAAGGACGGCGGCGACGACGGAGGCGGCAGCACGGACGACGGCGGCGGCAGCGAGGGTCACGGCCGGGCCGAAGCAAGGACGAGGGCGAGGACGATGACTGAGGCAGCAGCGACGGCGAGGACAACGGCAGCCACGGCGACGGCGACGGTGACTTCTGACAGGCCTAGGGTGAGGATAAATTGCTCAAGAGCGTGCGGAACGCCTTTCTGACGTTCCGGAGCGCTCCGGAACGTCCGCGGCACCCGAAGCCCGCCAGTCTCAGAGATCCCCGAAGTGTCCAACCCGTTTTTTTCTTATTTCATCGCTTCGCTCATTCCGCCGGCCCGTATTGTGCCCTCGCTGGCGTTTGGCTTTTGGGGGCCTTTTGGGGTCCTCGTTGGGGGTTTCTTGGGGTCCTTTTGGGTTTCTGTTGGAGCCTCTTTGGGGTTTCTTGGAGCTCCTTTGGGAGCATTTGGGAGCATCTTGGGGCTTCTGGGAGCCGCTTGTGCAGGAATCCAGAGACCCCCGCAAGGTTTATTCAATCGCTTCGCTCACTCCGCTGGCCCGTATTGCATGATCGCTACTGCTTCGGCGCGGGCTCGGGGCCATTTCGGCGCCGCCGGAAGGAGGAAGATGAGGATGGGGAGGGGGAGGGGGAGGAGGAGAAGAGGATGAGAAGGAACGGAGGAGGATGAAGATAAAGATGAGGAGGAGGAGGACGAGAAAAGGGCGGAGGAGGAAGCCTCTCGATGGCATCTTGCGGCGCTCTTGGGGCCAAACAGGGCCGTCGTCCAGATGGGAGGCCCTGGGGTCTGTTGAGAGGCCGTTCGGGGGCGCCTGGGAGACATTTTTGAAGCCTTGTAGGGCCTCTTTTGAGCCTCCTTGGAGCCTCCTGGGGTCTCTTGGGGGCCTCTTGGCGGCATTTGGGCCATCTTGGGGGCCTTTCGGGGCCTCCTGGGGCCCTCTTGGGGCGGAAGGCTCGATGTTTCGGTTCGTGGTCCCCATCTTGGGCTCCTCTTGGGGCCGTCTTGGGGCTCTCTTGGGCCGTCTTGGGCGTCTCTTGGGCCGTCTCGGGGCCCGTTTGGGCTCTCTGGGGGCCTTCTTGGGGGCCTCTTGAGCCGTCTTCGTGCGCTCTTGGGGGCCTCTTGGGCCGTCTTGGAGCATCGGAAAGCCGAAAATGCTACAAAGCCGAAATCCTTCCAAAACCATCGTAGAATTTATGATTTTGGCCTCTCGGGGCGCTCTTATGAGGCCTCTTGGAGGCCACTTGGAGCGTCTTGGCGGCTTCTTGGGCCGTCTTGGGATCGTCTTCGGCGTCTTGGAGCGTCCTTTGGGCGTCTCGGGACCCGACTTTTTCTTATTCGCTTCGTTTTGTTCCTCTCTCCTCGCTCCTCCTTCCTCTTCATGGGCGTCGAACATGGGGGGAAGGACCAGGAAGTGTGTGGATATCACGGCTGGGGTCATGGAATCTCCCCGATGTCATCGCCCTGTCCTTCCATCAAGACGTCCTCTGCCCTGCCCCAGCCTTCGTCTGCACACATCTCTTCCTGGCCTGGCACCCCAGTCAGGCGCACCCGATCTCTGCCTGCTGCTCTTCCGTGCTGAGGTGGCCTTCACCGCTGCCAGCTACCTGCTGCTCATCCCTGGCATCTTCGCGATCCTCTTCAGTTCCCCCTCTGCCTGCGAAGCCGCCGCTTCCAGACCCGTGCGCAGACGGTCTGTGGCAGTCGTACGGCCTTGCGTTAACAGTTGCAGCTATTTGGAGCAGTCTGTCCCCATTTGGCTTAGCCAACTTGATCCAGACCAATCTGGCTTCATCCCTGGCCCAATCTGGCGTGATGGCCCCCCGATCTAGTCTACTGAGGTCCTTCTTGGGATTTTTGCCACTCGACCTGCAGTGCTCGGGACCATCGAGATGCGCACGCCGCTGCGTGTGCCCCGACAAGCGTGCGTCGGAAGAGGAACAGGTATTTCTACCGCTACCATTCCCTCGTTTTCACTTTTTGGGCCTCCTGGGAGGCCCTCGTCGCCACCGTTGGATTCGCTTCGAACTTCTGGCCAGGACGCGGCCCAGGAGAGGTCGGGGGAGTAGCGGTATTGGTACTTTTGGTTTCCCCAGAGCGCGGGGGGGAGTGGCGGGGGAGCGGTAGCAGAGAGCCACTGTCACCAAGTGTGTGCAGTCGGGCCTGATCAGGAGTACACCTTTCTGGAGAGAGTTACCCTGAGGGTTTGGCCCGGAGGGCTGGCCCGCATTGGCAACCAAGGATTGGCCTGACCCTGATATCCGACGTAGCGAAAAAGCTGCAACATCTTAAAAAGTCACGCCCAGAGCCCTAGGCCCCATCTTTCTGAGTATTGCGAAGGCCTTACGGCCGGTGCCGCCGACCCTGAATGGCGACGACGACGACGACGACGACGACGACGACGACGACGACGACGACGACGACGACGACGACGACGACGACGACTCTTGGGGGCCTCTTGGGGGTAGTTTGTGGGCCTCTTGGGAAGCTCTTAGGGGCCGCTTGGAAGCCTCGTGGGGGCCTCTTGGGGCTTCCTGGGGGTCTCTTGGAGGGGGCCTGGGACGTCTTGGAGGCTTCTTGGACGGTCTTGGGGCTATCTTGGGCGTTTTCGGCCGATCTTTGGGCGACTCGGGGCCCTCTTGGGCCGTCTCGGGGGCCATCTGGGGCATTCGGACATCGTTTGGAGTGTTTTCGAGGTTTCTAGGCCGCCCGAGGAAAAACGAATCTGCCCCCCCACCCCCCCCGGGACCCCTCCCGGGACCCCCCCCTCCACCCCCCCCGGGACCTCCCTTGGGACCCCCCCCCCTGGGGAAGGGATCAAAGGGAAGGGGCTTCCCTTCGACTCGACTACGACACTGCTCGATTTTTCTCTCGCTCACGAGCTTGAGAAGGAAGCTGCAGGGAACGGTAACGACGGAGGCGACGACCGACGGAGACGACGACTCGAACAGCCGAGCCCCTCGCACACGCCGACAGGGTCGGCGGATTTTTTCGAGACGGATCGATCTGTGAGAGTCCCGAGGCCAGGAACAAAAATGTGAAAACGCCCGGTTCGAACAAAATGGGACGCCAGGATCTAAGGGGAATGGGGTTGGCCGGGGCAGTTTTCCGATGCCTCGCTTTTCCCGTGACGCATCGTAGGTCGCCCTGTGTTCTGCCTAATTACCGCGTCGGGTGCCGTCGTCTTGTTTGGAGCACGGGTCGCCCTCGGAAGAGGCTAGCGCCTTCTCGGGTGTTTTCTGCGATCAGTCCCGGCCGCATAGTGGGTTCGGGCCGCGCTGATGCGGCGGTAGCCCCAGCGCGGGCGTTCAGCGGTTGACCGCCGCCAGCGGCTCAGAGCTGGCCGATTTGGGGCGATCTGCGCTCTCGAAGTGCCGCGGTCGCTCGGGGTTGAGCGGTCCAGTTGGCGTCGGAAATCAAAGTCGACGTCTTCGCGACGTCAACCCGCCGCGCGGGTCAGGGAGGTGCTGAAGGGCTATTGTCGACATGCAGTGGTCGTGGTTGCACGTGTCTCGCACTTCCGCGATCCCGAACCAGAATCTTCTCCGCATTGCCGAGGTTTCGTCCTCGGCCACGCAGTGCGATCTTCGGGACCCCTATCTGCACTGGCCCAATGTACGGACCCCTCAGAGGAGAAGCCCAGATGCCCTCGGGGTTCCTGGACGTCCTCGGAAATCCCTGGAGCCTCTGGGTGACCGAAAAGGACCAGGCGCTTCGTGCGCCGCGGCCTGGGCCAGAGCGGCTGCCCGTCTGCAAGGGCACGGCACCAGGGCGCAAGGGTGCCAGGCTGAACGCGTCGCGCGTCGCGGTCCTGCTGCACGGACCTCGCCCGCCACGCGAGGCCGCTTTCACAGCCGCGCGCCCCCCTGGGCGCTCCCCTGCAGGAGGAGGAGGAGGAGGAGGAGGAGGAGGCGGAGGAGGAGGAGGATGACGACGACCCCGTGGCGAAAGGCTTCGTCATCGCGGTGCAGATCACGGGGCCGCGCACCCCGTTCGGCGCCATGGACGGCCCTGGGGCGGCGGCGACGGGGAAACGTAGGTACTTGAAACTTTTACATGCCCCGGCAATGCTTACACGGTTTCAAATCGGGCCGCGGCCCAGCATTTGGGAGAAGGCCGCGCTAGTGCTGCCTCTGACACCGTATCATGCGGAGAGCGTGTGTCACGTGTGCTTGCGCCCCCCCGGGTCACAGCACCATCGATCCAATTGCTCCTCGTTTTAGTCCTCGTTTACTTGCCTTCTCTTCCGCCTACTTTGCCTCTTCCACCAGCATCACATCCGCAGCCAGCTGCAGGACCTCCACGTCACCATCACGCTGGACGCGGACACGCACGAACCCGGGGCGATCACGGAGTCCATGACGTCGGTCACCAGGCCAGCCGTGACCTCCGCGAGGAGCAGGAGGATGAGGAGGAGGAGGTGGAGGTGGAGGTGGAGGGGGAGGATGAGAAGAAATGGAGGTGTCAGGACCGTGTTGAGGCAGTCAGGATTCCACCTGGATTTCCGTTTCAGTGTTCCAAGATATCAATCGGTCAGAAAAAATACGGTTATGTTTTTTGTTTGAGACGAGTCGTCATTGGCGTGTTGGTCACCCCCGTCGTCACATGTAGCAGCAGCACTCCCGCGGAGTGGAATTGTGCCTGATTAGATTTGGTTTCAGAGACCGTATCGGGGCTTCGTGTTGTCATCTGCAGCAGACCTGGAAGATGCTCTCGCACTGAAGTCTGGGATGTGTCTAGGACTACCGGGGCTCTACTGGGACCCTCTTGGACCTCTCTTGAAGATTTCTAGGGGCCTTCCCAGACGGCCTGAGAGGGTGGGGGTCCCTCGTGGGGCCCTCTTGAAGCCTTCTTGAAAACGTTTCCGAACAAGAGGCCTCAGACGATTCCGAACAAGAGCAATGCGTTCACCCTAGAGCTGACAAGGCCTTGGCGGCTTCCTCCCCTCAAGCTCACACCCTTGCTGTGTTTCGAGCCGCATCCAAGCTCAGCTTATGACACGCCTGTCTGGCCGTGTCGCCCCAGGCCTCCCGTGTGGCACTATTCGCTCGGGCGACCGCACCCCCCCACGCACGCCAGGGCGGGGCACCCTGGCCGTGGGAAAGATGGGTGTTAGCTCACCGATAAGCCACCCGCAGGGGGCCCGGCTTCCCGCCCAGGCGCGCGCGGTGTACACGCCAGGCCACCGCAAGGGGAGGCACGGCGAGGAGAGTGGAAGTTTCTTTCCCCCTGGCCCCCAACGGGCAAGCAGGGGTGACGAGCGGGCTGCTACCCGCCTGTTCTCCTGGGAGGGGGACCCAGCGGCACAGGTGCCTGAAGAGGAGGAGGAGGAGGAGGAGGAGCAGGAGCAGGAGGAGGAGGAGGAGGAGGAGGACGAGGAGAGGAGGATGAGGAGGAGGGCGATGAGGATGAGGAGGGGGAGGAGGAGAAGGAGGAGGAGGAGGAGGAGGAGGAGGGCGAGGGGTAGAGGAGGGGGACTAGTAGGAGGCGGAGGAGGATGAGGCGGAGGAGGAGGAGGAGGAGGAGGAGGAGGAGAAGGAGCAGGGAGGGAGTGAGGGAGAGAGGGAGGAGGAGGAGGAAGGCGACCAGAAAGGCCAGAGGCCTCTCGGAGTCTTCCTGGATGTCACGAGAGCCTCTTGGAGCACGCTTGGGGCGTCTTGGTGGGCTCTTGGCGGCCCCTGGGGCATCTTGGTGCGTCTTGGGTGCCTCGGGGGGGCCTTTTGGGGCCTCCTGGGCGCCTCTTGGGGCCCTCTTGAAGCTCTCTTGGGGGCCATCTGGGGGCCATCTGGGGGCCATCTGGGGGGAGTTCGATCAGAGAACGGGGCGTACTAATTTGCGTTGCCCCACAGGAGACCCAAACTGGGCCACACGCTTAGCAAACTCAATGATGTTGGTCTTCTCGCCGAGGCCACCTCGGACGCTCTACCTGGTCGCGATCCCCCCGCCTTCAGGTCCAGGGAGGAGGGGGAGGGGTACACCCTTCCCCAAAGGGGAAAGGGGGTTGGAAGAGGAAACTCTCTAAACCATTCAGGCCCTGAAGGGCTGGTGGGATTCAAAAGGTTTACGCCGACCCCCATGACAAGGAGAGCCGTGTCTTCTTTTGAAGGGTGCGGTTGCTTCTGGGTCCTGCTCCACAGGCCGGTTTGTACACTTCTCGTCGACCCGATTTCCCGATCCGATTCCGACCGACCCTGCCATCTGGCCTCGCACGCCTCATCCCTGTGAGAGTCCTGCCGCGGCTCATCCTCCTAAGGATGTGCCGGGCGTGCGTCTCTGCTCCACGAGGGTGCTCGTCGCCCCCTCGCGCGCCGTCCGCCCGCAGCGCAAACGGAGGGGGTCTCCGCGCCTCGTCACATACGTACATCACACATGATTTACGTGGGGATCCATCGTCTCGGGCGCCAGCTGCAGGGCGCGTTTTTTCAATGCTGAGAATGGGGTTGTCGGACCTCAGACGCCCTGGCGCCAGAGCTAAATGTCTGGTGCCGACATTGGACTGGCCCTGCGGTTATTGGAGCGGGTTTCAACAGGTCGTCCGCTTTTTGCTGACGAGTGCTGCAGGATGGCCAACGGGCGCCTTTCTGACCCGCACGCCCTTCACGCCGCCCTCGGCTGCACTGGTGGGGA
Source organism: Prorocentrum cordatum (assembly GCA_963575745.1). NCBI lineage: Eukaryota > Dinophyceae > Prorocentrales > Prorocentraceae > Prorocentrum > Prorocentrum cordatum. The sequence goes on along the minus strand of CAUYUJ010020558.1, from coordinate 50,920 downwards.
TTCGCCAAGGCAGCGCCACGGCCAGGTTCAGTTCGACTCCTCCGATCCGATTCGATTTCGATGGATTTCGGCCCCGATCATTTGACTTCGTATTCCGATCTGGATTCCGATTCCTCAATGGAGGCCTTACTAGCGTGCCGATTTCCTCTGATTCGATGTTTCCCGATTTGGTTGCGATTCCTGCCGATCCGATCCATTTCGATCGCTGATCCGACTTGTCGATTCGATTCAGGGCTCTCCTGCCACGGCAGCTCCAAGGCCCCAACAGGCACTCAGCACGCTCCCAACATGCCCCGACAAATTCCCACTCAAGATCCCCCCGAGTGGTTCTCCATAGCATTCGGGTCAAGTACCCTTGCGTACTAGATTCACTTCCTTTCACGTTTTCGACGCAGTCTTTCGCCAATCGAAGCGTCGATGACGTTATCACTCTTACATATTGTTGCGGCCACCTGCGCCTGCAACGTGAGGGAGGTGGCCAGCGTGCACGTGATACCCAGCGGAGGCGACGAGTTGCGGCCGTCGCTTCACTTTCGACCCGAACTTTCACCTGCACGGACACACGAGCATTCTTCACCGATAACACCAGAAGAGTTGTTCAATGAGTATTTGGACACCCATCCGGACGACGCAGAGTATGCCCCGTCTGGAGCAACCGGATCCATGGTGTCGCCATCGGGGTCGTACGGTCCGATCCTCGTCGTCTACATGACGTATAATGGTGCTACACCTGGATACCCTGACCCTTTGAGCCTCGCAGGTGTTCAGGATCTCTTCTGGCAGGTTCCAGGCTTCAACGACTCTTTGTATCACAGCTCGTGGCACAAGCTCTGGTTGGACGCCGACAGTGTAGACTTCTTCCACATGGAAGCGCCTGTAGACCCTGCGAATTGGGGGAGCAGCCTGTGGAACGTGTACCGAAGCGTAAGCCAGCACGGTGCTTTTATGACGCAGTACCAGACCAGAAGTTACACGAATGTCATGGTGCTGTATCCTGGGAGCACATTCAGGGTTGGCAGCGCGCACAAGGGTGTGGGCGAGGGGAGCGGCCTTTCTGCTCGTCGGCAGGTTCGCGTCGTGTCGACTGGCGGCGACCCCGCCGCCAGCGTTCAATGTTGAATGCCGCCAGGGGGGCAGCGACAGGGGGGGGACAGGCATAGGGGTGATGCATCGACCGCCCGTTGATCGCTGATAGGGGTCCGATGGACCCACCCCGCCTAGGAACGTGCGGGGTCATAGGTGGAAACGACTGCCCGTTCAGAAACGGCCGATCGTCCATGCTGGAACGATCCACGTGGTGTCACAGACCAACGTCGGGGTCGGCACGACGTGAACCCGCCGTGGAGTGACTTCGAATTTTTCTAAGAAGCGCCCCGCCCTGTTGAGAGGCCGCCCCCCTCGCCCTGCCTCCTCTCGTGCGCCGCCAGCAAGGCCAGTGCTTATTTGCCATCCTCCGGGAGCTGGAACGGGTGGTCCCAGTATCAGGGCCAGGCCATCACCTGGCAGACGTTCTTCCACGAGGTTGGGCACAACTGGGGACTCGTCCACTGCGGAGGGTACAACGCTGACGGGACGTTCAGCGAGTACCTCGACGATGCGATAATGGGTTATCTAGAAGACCAACACACGGCATAAGCACAGCCTCTCGGAGATCCGGCAGCTATCCTGGGTCTGCGCTTGCCATCCCTCCCCGCCATCTCTGGCGGCGCCTCCGGCGCCGCCCCCGGCGCGCCGCGCGCCGGGAAAGGGCTGTTTGCGGGGGTGGCCCAGCTCCGAGATCCGCGTGGACCCAGGACAGTTTATGCTCATGTCGTGTTTTGGCCCTTCTGTGATCAAAGGGCACCGAAGTATTCGGACCCCAATGCTGTCACGCGCTACAGGCTCGGTTGGCTGACAGGGGCCGAGGTGGTGGAGTTTGTGCGAGGGTCTGACCACACGGTGGTCAAGCTTTCTCCCCTCAATGAGGGACCAGATGGGCCCGAATTTTTGATGGTGAAGATCCCGTGCGACGAATGTATTGGACAGACACAGTCTGTCGCAGGCGAGGGTGCCCTCTACCTCTCCTTCCGTCTTGATACCACGCCAAGCCTATACGGCATTTCGAACACATTCAATGAACATTATCTAGGTGCGCTGACGCGAGCATCCGCCACTTGGGGTTGCCGTGCTCCTTATTTAAACGTGTTCTTATGGTCGCGGCTCAGAACTCGATTACACATATATATATATATATAAATATTTATACGTTTCTCTCCGCAATTGCGGATAAGAGTGAGGGGTCTGACGCGGGGTGGGTCGCGGGTGGTTCCCGGGTGGTTCGCGGTTGGGAGTGGGTGGGTCGTGGGGTAGGTCACGGGGTGTGTCGCGGGTGGGTCGCCTCGGGCTCGAGGGTCGGACGACGACAGCAAACAGCATCAACATCAACAAACAACAACAAGCAACAAACAAACATAATTCAGCTCACGGAATCCCACTTCACCCACTTCACGAACGCATGATGATGATGTTGATGCTGCTGCTGATGATGATGCTGATGATGATGATGGTGATGTGATGCTGATGCTGATAATGTGAGCGAGAATATAGATGCTTATCCCGATGAATCTCGGGATCCGCATGATGATGTTGAGGAGGAGGAGGAGCATAATCATGGTGATGGTACGCGAGTTTGACCTGACGGCATGTCCAGCAGCACTGGGCCAAGGTTGTTCCCCATGATGATGTTGTTGTTGATGATGATTCTGGTCATGATTATAGGCGAATGATGTGGATGTGGAGGAGTATGATCATGGGAATGGAGACGAGGGTGAGAATGGGTACGACCATGGCACGCTTTTCTGCATGAACGCGCTGTACAGGCTTTTCCAGCGCCCCCCGGCCTGCGCTAGACCCATCGCGCGGGCAAATAGCGTGCGATGGTTCTGTTATATGTATATACATTATGTATGTATGTGTACACGTGGGTGCATCTATACATATATTTACGCAAACGTATATGTATATGTATATGTGCAGGTCTGCGGGTTTCTACATGTATTTGTCTGTATAGGTAGATGGACAGGTGCGCAGGTATACTTTGTATGCCCGTATGTAGATGCGTATGTGTTCATCCACCCCACCTGCTGTCGCTGTCCCTGTCGCCCTCCTGTGCCCTCCTGTCTACGGGGCGCTATTGCTGTCTGCTTCCTCGAGTGCGCCGCCGTTGCCGGCCGCTGCGCCTCCACCCTGCCCTTTCCCGCTTTGCGGCGCTGCTCCTCTGCTGTTTTCATCGCGCGTCTCTCCCCTCTCCCCCGCTGCTCCTCTCGCGTCTGCCCTCTGCCCCCCCTCGGGTGATGCGCTGTGAATCCTTCGTGGGTGGATCCAATACCTCCACGCCGCGTGATCTGAGTGTGCCCGTGCGCGCCTCTGGCTCTCGCTCGACCTGCTCTACGCTGCCCCGAGGCGCGCGTGGCCTCGAAGCCAAACAAACATATGTGTGTGTGTGTGTGGATGTGGTTCGGTATGTCTGCATGCATGTGTGTATGTGTGCGCGCCTCCCTCTCGCCCTGCCTGTGCTCCCCATACCCCTCCCCTCCCTGCCTCGTCTTTCCACATTCTACCCTCAGCGCGCCCCTCACACGTTTCGTGCCCCATAGAGATTTGTTCGTGCTACGGGCTCTGGATCGCACTACAGAGGGATTCTCAGGAGCGACGAGATGACCGTGGCTTCCGGTTTCAACAGTTCTGGGCAGTGTGGCATCCCGGCGCTCTTTGCGGAGACGACTTACACGCATGTGTCCACTGGGTATTTTTTGGACCTTGCGCTGCTGAGAAGTGACACGGCCGCCATCGCGTGCGGTGTTTGCCGCAGGTTTGCGCGCTTCGCCGCTGTGCCAGAGGCCTTGCGCATTCCACCGCTGGGCAGCAGGCAGACGTACGTCGCGCACCGCCTCCCGGTCCAGCTTATGCAGGCTGTGTGCGACGGCGGCGTGATGCGACTCAGGACCTTGGGCGGGTCGGACCGCTGGAGCATCCGGGCAGGCCTCTCCACTCGCCTGGCCCGTGATGCGACTCAGGACCCTGGGCGGGTCGGACCGCTGGAGCATCCGGGCAGGCCCCTCCACTCGCCTGGCCGACTTTTACGCCCAGCTCGCGTCCGATTCCTGCGCTGGCCTTCGCGAGCGAACAACATATCCGTATCCGCGGCCTCGCGGGCCAGTCCCTTGGGTCGCGATCCCGCGGAGGCGAAGCGCTTTTTCGCGGATGCCCCGACCGGAACGTATCCGTGAGACTGCGTATCCGCGGGGTAGCTGAGGCCCGCTGTCCGCCAGGTCGACATGACGCTGCCCGAGTACGGGTTGCTCAGTCTTGTTTCGGCCTCAGTGGCTGCCCGCGGTGTGGGGTCTCCGCCCGCGGCGCGTGTGTGGCAGGCGCCCTCGAAACGCGTTTGGCCCTTCGCCATGATTAGCTTGCACTTACATGTGCCAATCTGCTCGGAGCGACGTCCTACTCTCTAAAAGCACATGGCTTCTTACCTTCACTGCCCTATACACACAGAGCTCTTTTTTCGGCTTCACGTTTCCACTAGCTCGTCCTGAATGGCCTTGGCTGCCACTGGCCCTTCTTTCACAAACGAAGTCAGGGCCCCTCGGACAAACGTTAACATGAGGAGCGATCACGCGTGTTGATCTGATTCGCCTCCCCGAGGACTTCTTCTTGGCTTCTCGAGGACCCCAGACATTCCCAAATAGCCTTCTTGGAGTCTTGGCGCCGTCAGCAGCGTTTTTTCGAATCTTGGCGGTGTCCTGGGGCCGTCTCGGGAATTCCGAGGGCTGTCCCTGAGCGGCAGTGAGGTCGTCTCGAGCCAACTTGGGGCCGTCATCGGGTTATGTTGGTGCAGTTCTGCGCCGTAGTGCTGTGAATTTGCGTCCGCGCCAGCTGAACTCGACAGGAGGTCGTTCACCATTCGCCTGGGATGGGTCACGGTAGGCGGCTGGCCGGAGCGCCCGTCGTGCTGAAAATTGGCGTGCGCGCGCCAGTTGCGCTGCACCGGAGAAGAGGCCATTGACGGGCCGCCGATGCGCGCCCGTTCTCTCCAGGGGGGCCGCGACGAGCCCACTTTCAGTTAATTTTGCTGAACGCGGGTGGACAGAGGCAGTGTGGTGTACACAGGGGCTGTACTGCGCACAGGCGTTGTCGTAAACACACCTACGTTGCGCCAGTGTTGCGGGCGCGCCTTTCCGGGGTGCACGTCGGCCGCCGTTTCCGTTACATTCCCGCCGCCGACCCCTCCCATGGTAACATGTGGTTATCTCCAATGGATAAAACAACGATCTCTTTCGTTGTGTCCTTCTCTTATACCTTTTACTTCTCCTTGACGCTCCTCCTCGAATTGGCTTGTAAACGCGCTTTGGGTTGCCAGTGGGTTGCGTCTTCGTGCCCTGGCGACTCCCGTCCGTTGGGGTTTACTGCAGTATGAAGGCTTCAGAAGAGGGGTCGCACGCCTCCAGCGCGCCGCCCCTCTGAGCGATTACGCCGCCGCCAGGATGCAATCGTGTGTGCGTTGCCTTGTTCCCATTTTCGTGCTTTCTACTGCCAAAGTTCGTTTGGATTGGCGATTCCAGAACATCGCCTGTCATTGGATAAGTCGCGGTGGTGCTAATGTTGTCGGTGGTGTTTGCGTGGGGTTGCCCAGATACGCATTGTTGGGTCTTGCGATTTATTTTGTCCGTTCTTTGCCTTTCAGCTGTCCCTTTACTTCTCCCTCAAAAAACAAAGAAGCTTGCCCCGAGAGTGCCGGGGAGCCCCAGGGGGTCGATGTCCTGTGCCATTGGCCACGCCACGGGGAAGGCAAAAACGCTTAGACTTGAGTTTAAACGTGTCGGATGCCATGTTGGGCTGAAGTTGGTCAGGTGTTTGACGCATGTACACAGGCCGCACACAGGCGCACGCAAACACAACCACACATGCAAACACACCCACAATCACAACCACATTCAGAACCAGCCACAGGCACAATCAGAACTCTCACGCACAACACAAACACACGGGCATAACAAAGACACGCATACACAACACACACACAAGCGCACGCTCACACACACGCACACACAAACAGAAGCGCAGAAATGATGAGAGATAGAGAGAGAGAGAGAGATAGAGAGATATATAGAGACATAGATCACGCAATCACGCACGCGTGCACATACTCTTACCGCATTGCTAGTGCGGCGGCGGACATGGGCCTATTTGACAAGTTCTTGTGCACCTCGGCGACACCGTGCACACCTTTCGGCACGGGTTATCTTCAATTGGCAGACCGCGTTCATGTTCATTTCCAGTCCGATGTTAACGCGCAGACTGAGATGTGGACGACATTGGCAGATGGAAATACCATCGAAATCGTGGAGCCTAGCATATGGATTCATGTCTGCAGCATCGACGTCGCGACCTACGCGAAGGTAAGTGTGTCGGACACGAGCGCAGCCTTGGCGATGGCAGGCTGCACGCCAATGGCACCAGCACCGACGCCAGCACCGACACCAGAATCAACGCACGCACCGACGCCAGGTCCGACGCCGGCACCCACCTCAACGCCTTCACCAGCACCTACACCATCGCCGACGCAACCACCGACACCAGCACCGACACCAGCGCCGACGCCATTGCCGACGCCAGCGCCGACGCCAGCACCGACACCAGCCCCGACATCAGCGCCGACACCAGTGCCGACACCAGCGCCTTCGCCAGCGCCGACGCCAGCACCGACTCCAGCGACAGCAGCACCGACACTAGCACCAACGCCATCACCGACACCAGCACCACCACCACCAACACCATCACCCACCCCAACACCGACGCCAGCACCTACGCCAGAACCATCATCGGCACCAACACCAGCGCTGACACCTGCACCTACGCCAGAATCACTACCACCGACGCCATCACCGACACTGACACCGACACCAACACCGACACAAGCGCCGACGCCAGAACCAACATCGACACCGGCACTAGCACCAACACCAGCATCGACACCGTCACCGACACCAGCGCCGACACCAGCACCGACGCCAGAATCGACACCATCACCGACATCATTACCAAAGGTCTCGCTCCCCGTCTCTTCGACCTTTACAGTCGCACGAAGATGCTCGCGCGTCGCGCTATGTGGGCTGCTCCGTCTGTCTGCTCTGCATGTGCGCCTCGCGCGCGGCTCAGAAGGCTTGAGTCGTTCATTCTGTCTGCCGAATTCCAAGGGCGCCCGCGAGGGCGCGAAGTTGTTCGCGCTTCGCGCTTCGCGGTTCGGCTCCGATTCCTCTTCATCTTCCTTTGCCCCCCTGGGGGCCGGCGCGAGAGCGCGGAGTTATTCGCGCTTGGCGCTTCGCGCTGTGCGAAGCGCGAAGTTAGGCGCCTTTGGAAATCGGGCGGTTTCTGGAAGACAGGATGAGAAACATCAGCGTCTCAAGTGGCCGAAACTGGGATCTGGGCCCTGCGAGCCCCCTGGGGCAGTGAAGGTGGCCGACCTTGCGAGGCCCCCTCTCAGACGGCCAGGATCACCCAGAGATGGCTTCCAAGGGATTCTGAAGAGGCCTTAGAGGGAGTTGTTGTGCTCCTTCTGGCGAGTCCTACGGGCCGTGGAAGTCTTCCAGAGGCCTACAATGAGATCTGGAGGTGGCCTCTGCGAGGTCAAATTGCTTGCTGGTGCAATTTTCGGGCGGGGCTCAGATGAGGATGAACCCGTTCCAGAGCGTTCTGGAGCGCTTCTCAGTTTTACTTGATATCATCCGGGAATATTTCAATTCGCCCAATTGCCCCTTTTGATTTGCCTGCGTATGCTTCCATGTGTTCCCATTGATTGCAATTCGACCGCGGGTACCATCGTAACCCAGCCGTTGGGTCCAGAAGTAAGACAGAATTCGAGCATATACTCACAATCTTACTGCTGAATGTGTGCCTTTGCAAGTCCAGTTCAAGTTCAATGCAATTCGGTTTAAGTGCCACTACCAAGCTTGTTCTCGATCTGCATCACATGTCCAGCTGCTTGCCGCCAGCAAACTCTGCCACCGTGCCAGCGCAGCATCGAAAATAGCACAGGATGGGTCTACCGAGCTCTCTCGAACCTTCTCGGTGGCGTCATCGTTGGGCCGTCTTGTAAGCCGTGCTAAGAAGCTGCAGCGCAGTGTGTCAACAACGTTGAGTTTTCTTGTCGCGTTCACTTTGGGGGTGTTGTTGGCCTCGTCGGTGCTTCTTTGGGCCTTTGGGAGTCCTCGTCTTGGACCCCCCTCTGGTCGAGGGCCTCTTGGGGACTTCTGGGAGGCGTGTCGGTGTCTGTTTGCGGTCTTGGGGTCCTGCTGTGCGCACCGGTTCGACCGTGTTCTCCGAGGAGGCTCGGTGGCACCATGCAGGAGCCGTCTGCTCGGACATTGTGGCTGTCTTGGGGCATTCTCGGGGACAGTAGTCTTGGGCAATCTTCGGGGGCTCCTTGGACGCCTTGGGGCTCCCTTGGGCAGTCGAGGGCCGTCATGGGAGCCTCTTTTGTCCTTTGAGGTTGTCTTGATGCCCTTTGGAGCCTCCCTGAAGCCATCCGAGACGCAGAAGCATGCGGAGCAGCAGACATGAAGCGACACTGGAGTATGTTTAGCCACTCATGGCCTTGCTGGTGGGCTTCTCAGGGGCCTGATCGGGGTTTCTTGGGGCTTGCTAGTAGCTCTTTCAGCCTCTTGGCGGTCTCGGCTGTCTTGCGCTGGTCTTGGGTCAGCTTGCAGCCATCATGAGGTGGTCTTGGGCCTCCTTGGGGTCGTCCTCGGGCCGATACGAGGACTGGGCAGCAAAACGCAGGGACCGCGAGCTCATTCTCGCGCGCGGGATGTGGGGGGCTTCGCCCCCAGAGAGGAACAAAGACAAACACCCTGCCAGACTGGTACCAGGCATTCTAAACATGCCTGTCTTTGCGCGATGGCAGAACACTTGATTGTCACTGTCCAGATCACATGTTTTTCAGTGCCTGCCGGTTCGGTCGTGCTGTTGACTGTTATTTACCATAGTATCCCGAAACCAGTTCATTCGACATGCTGCCACTGCCCAGTTTGAGGTTGCTGCCGAGTACTCCGCGGACGAAATTCTTCCACTTGGCGTGACTGCGTCTGACCTCATGGCTTCTACTGTCTACAAGGCTGCCAAGAAGGAGGGCTTAGCTTCCGCTCTGTCCGTGCCCGCCTCCGACATCACCATCACAGGTTTCACCTTGGGTGTTCGCCGGCTCCACGTTGCTACCGGCCAGCTGTTGGGCTTTGATGAGGTGGAGCTCACCGACGGCGCAGTCCTTGTGTTGACCAGCTTCGAGGTGGAGGCTGCTGACATCAGCACTGCCACCGCCCTCTCCACCACGATTGCTGGAGCCTCTTCCGCCGTCAAGGTCCACACTGACAATGCCATGGCTGTCGCCGACTGGAGCGGCGAGCCGTTGATCGTCACCGCTCCGTCGATGACGGCCGTGGTCATGGCCAGCCCGACCGTGGTTGTACCCACGCCGGCTCGAGGGACGGGGAGGGGGGTGAGGCAGAGGATGTTGAGACAAAGCGATGATGATGATGATGATGATGATGATGATGATGATGATGATGATGATGATGATGATGGTGATGGTGATGGTGATGGTGATGGTGATGGTGATGATGATGATGATGATGATGATGATGATGGTGATGATGATGATGATGATGATGATGATGATGATGATGAAGATGATGATGATGATGCTGATGCTGATGCTGATGCTGATGCTGATGCTGATGCTGATGATGATGAGGAGGAGGAGGATGCTGAGGATGATGATGATGGCGACGGTGATGCTGCTGCTGATGATGAGGATGAGGATGAGGATGAGGATGATGATGATGCTCATGACGATGACGATGCTGACGATGATGATGATGATGATGATGATGATGATGATGATGATGATGATGATGATGCTGATGGTGATGATGATGATTCTGATTATGATCGTGATGATGATGGTCATGCTAATGATGATAATGATGCTGCTGATGATGATGCTGATGGTGATGACGATGTTGATGATGATGAGTATAATGTGAATGACGGTAAGGATGGGGCTGAACATCTGCTGATGGTGGAAGATGATGGTGATGGTGATGGTGGTGGTGATGATGATGCTGATGATGCTGATGCTGGTGATGCCGATGAGGCTGATGATGATCTTGATGATGATGATGATGATGATGATGATGATGATGATGATGATGATGAGGATGATGATGATGATGATGATGATAATGCTGATGCTGATGATGATGCTGATGACGATGATGATGATGACGATGACGATGACTATGATGATGCTGATGATGCTGTTGATGCTGATGATGATGATGATGCTGATGCTGCTGATGATGATGCTGATGTTGATGATGATGATGCTGCTGCTGATGATGATGATGATGATGATGATGATGATGATGCTGATGATGATGATGATGCTGATGATGATGATGATGATGAGGAGGAGGAGGAGGAGGAGGAGGAAGAGGAGAACGGAGTATTGGTCTTTCCTTGGACGATCGCGCTATTCCTTCTTGCCTTGCGGAGCTTTCTCGTCGCCACGGCTGCATTCGCCTCGAGATACAGGTCGGAACACGCCCCGGCAGACAGGTCCAGGGGGCGTAGGAGGGCAGAGGCAGCACAACAAATCATTACACACTTCACAGAAACCTCTGGGGTCCCCCCCCGTAGGGCGCATCGTTTGAGGAGGAAGGGAAAGGAGGGTGGGCGACGCATGTGTAAAGATGCGTCGCGTCGTATCCTCAGATCCCTGAGAGCCGTCACGCGCGCAGAAAACGGCTTGGTCAAATCGCACAAACGATGCGCCGCACCATCCCCCCCCCCGTTCTTTCTCCCGCGCGCTGCGCCGGACGCGCCGCCAGGATCGTGGGGAAGGGGGGTCTTCGCCGGCCCAAGAAATCCGCGCGGACCTCCGAAATGTTGCAGCTGGGACGATTGTTCAGAACAACCTTAGCTCTGGAGGGGTACACTTATGTTTTTATATTCTTCGTCCTCCTAATCCTACCCTTTGCCATTTCGCCCTTCCTTCTCCTCCTCCTCCTCCTCCTCCTCTTTCTCTTCTCACTCACTTGTGCTTGCGAGGGGCTCTGTGCGAGTGCCGTTCGCCCAGGACGGTTGACGCACGCGCGAGCCTTTTCTGTGTTTTGCTGTCTGATTTTATGCCTTTCTTTCTCCTTCCCCCTGGGTCAGTTTTTGGCAGCCACGTCGCCCACGAAGTCTAGCGTCTCGCTGAGTTGTTTGGTCGCTGGGAATCCAGTTGCAAGTCCCTGCAGTGCATTCAGTTCGTTTCCTTCGAGGTCATGGTTTCGAGGCTTCGCTCTGGTCTCCTGATCCTCCGCCTTCTCCCCCTTCTTGTGAAGGCCTTGCGGCCAGTGCCGCCGACCATGAAGGACGAAGACGACGACGACTACGACGACTACGACGACTACGACGACGGACGGACGGACGCACGGACGCGCGGACGCACGGACGCACGGACATACGGATGCACGGACGCACGGACTCACAGACGCCGAACGCCGGACGCCGGACGACGGACGACGGATGACGCCGACGACGATTTTCAAGGTTTGGTTTCGAGGCTTCGCTGCGGCCTCCTCATCCTCCGCCTTCTCCCCCTTATTCTCATCATGCTACCCCGTTTGCCCCTCCCTCTCCTGCTCGTGCTCGTCTTCTTCCTCCTTCTGTTCATCCGTGACTTTTCAAGGGGGGTGGCGCGAGAGCGCGAAGAGGACCGCTGTTCGCGCAGCGCGAGACGCGAGCTTGGACGACCCAGGCACCGACGCCAGAACTCCCACCAAACAGTGGCCCCAACATTGGCCCAGTCTCTGGCGTGGGCGACCCCCACCTCACCAACATGTATGGCGAGCGGTTTGACGTCTACAGGACGGGGGTTATCATCCTGTTGCAGATACCGCGAATGGTGGGTCCGCAGGATACGCTGCTGCATCTGGAGGCCGACGCAAGGCGCCTGGGCGATGCGTGCTCTGAGGTGTTTTTCCAGACTGTGAGAATATCTGGGGCTTGGACGAACCAGAGTGCTGGGACATCGAAGACGCAAAAGGGCGTAAGCATATACTTTCGGCGCTCCGCACGGATTCCTTGGATCTGCGTCGGGCCTCCCCTGGCGGCCCCTCCGACGCCGCCTCTGGCGCGCTCCGCGCGCCAGGGAGGGGGTCCTGCGCAGATCCAAGAAGCATGCGCGGAGCGCCGAAAGTTGATGTTCAGTTCGGTTTTTGTTCCTCGAGGATAACCTTCTTCGCGAAGTCGAGCGACAGGCCCAACAGAATGGCGTGGACGCGATTCGGCAGGATCGACGTGAAAGTGGTGAACGGTAAGACTCGCGAGGGTCTCGAGTACCTCAACGTTTACGCGAGGAAGCTTGGGAAGGCCCAACATCCAGTCGGCGGTCTCCTCGGGGGTGACACGGACGCCACGGCCACGACCCCCGAGGAGAGGTGCGCTCACGCCATGGCCCTTGCCGCGTATTGACGCGACAGCGTCGTGAGGCGTACGCTGTTGCGGAGGATGCGGCACGAGGTTGTGCGCCGCTGATGTCGCAGCCTGACCTTTGCCAGACGGGCGCGCTGCTGCCGTGTCTCTGTCGGGAAAAGTAGGACTCGAATTGGCCAGAACTCAGCTTTGCCGCCGCTATGGTGGTCCTGGCGCGAGTTCTGTTGGTTCAGTTTCCGCGATATGTTTGCAACGGTGAGTAACTCACGTCGAATTTCAGGCGGCCCCGTCAGGCCAACTTGATCCCCGCAAGCTCGAGTTTTACATCTCGTCGATGTTAGGATGCGAAGGGGAATGGCGAGGCAAGGATCTGATTCGTCATGAGGCCATCGGGCAGCCTCCGCGTGTCCATCTCGGCACATCCCTCATACATCTTGTGGCCCCACAGTGAGATCCACCGAAGGCCTCAGAGGCATGGTGTTGCATGCGCCCCCCCGCCCACTCCGGCACAGCCCTGCATTGGTCGGGGCCCCACATGGAATTCCTCCGAAGGCCTCAGTGTCAAGGTCTCGCACGCGGTCCCCTCGCCTGTTTCGGCACACCCCTCACGCGTTTCGTGGCCCGGTGAGAGCTCCTCCAAAGGCCTCAGTGGCAAGGTCTCGCGTGTGGTCCCCTCGCCCACTTCGGCACACCCCTCACACATTTCGTGGCCCCAGAGGGGGCTCAACCGATTGCTTCAGCGGTAGGGTCTCGCATTCGCCCTCCCCCCACACCCCATTCGGCACACCGCTCACGGTTTTCGCGACCCCGCATGGAGCTCCACCGACGGTTTCCCCGCAAATTCTGGCATACCTCTCACATGTTTTGCTGTCTCATGAGGATGAGGAGGTTGTGAGAGCAGACTTGCTTTTCGATTTGCGTTTCGATTTGCAGTTCAATTGCAGTTGCACTGCGTTGCGCTGTGCATTAGATTTGCAGTAGGATTTTCATTTGCACTTGCATTTCGATTTGTATTTGGATTGCATGTTTATGTAATCGCTTCGCTCACTCCGCCAGCCAGTTTCGCATCTCTGTGGCTACGGTGTGGTGTGCTCGTGCCCAGGGGGAACAGTAGGGCAGACAAGACTGTCCTCGAGGAGATCTTTGCAGATTTGGCTACCTGTCGAGGAGAGCCGATATACTGCCCCTGAGGACGCCAAGAAGGTTGAAGAGAGCTTCAGCAGAGTTTTGAGACGTACCTGGGTTGTGGGTACTTGGATTGCATGTTTATTTAAGTTTCGATTTCTATTTCGATTGCAGTTCGATTTGCAGTGCATATTCTTTGCGAAGGAACAACTGCGGGACAGTTATGGGGCAACTATGGGACAAACACCTGCAGCACAACTCACGGAACATTTCGCGGAACATCCGCAGGACGAGTTTTGGAGCAGTTAGGGGACACGCCACGGAACATTCTTTTAGAACGAACCCAAGGGAGAACCCGTCGAACAACCATGGGACAACCAACGGGAAACCCAAGGGACAACCATGGGACAACCACATAATCACCCGCAAGATAAGTCACGGGACAATCCACGGGACAACCCATGTGACAACCCACGGGACAACCCACGGGACAACCCACGGGGCAACCCACAGGGCAACCCACGCGACATCCATTGGACAATCACGGAACAACCACAGCACAGCCCATTGAACAACACACGGGACAGCCCACGGAATAGCTCACAGAAACCCATGGGATCAGTCACCAGACAGCCCATAGGACAACCCGTTGGACAACCCGCGGGACAATTTGCGGGATAACCCACGGGACAACCACATGACAATTCACGGGACACGCCACGGGACAAACCACGGGGCGAACCGCAACCCATAGGACAGCCGACGGGGCAACCCACGGGACAAGCACGGGGCATCCCACAGGGCAGCCCACAGGACAACCCACGACACAATTTCGTACCGTTTCGCGAGAGACCAGAGGCACCATAGGGAGTTCCACCAAAGGCCCCAGTGGCAAAGTTCGCGTGGCGGCCCCGCCCCATGTCGGCGCACCCCGCACACGCTTCGTGGCCCCATGGGGAGCTCCACCGAAGGCCCCAGTGGCAAAGTTCGCGTGGCGGCCTCGCCCCATGTCGGCGCACCCCTCACACGTTCCGTGGCCTCATAGGGAGCTTCACCGAAGGCCCCAGTGGCAGGATTCGCATGGCGGCCCCGCCCCATTTCGGCGCACCGCTCACACGTTTCGTGGCCCCATGGGAAGGCCCCAGTGGCAAAGTTCGCATGGAGGCCCCGCGCCATGTCGGCGTACCGCTCCCACGTTTCGTGGCTCCATGGGGAGCTCCACCGAAGGCCCCAGAAGCAGAGTTCGCATGGCGGCCCCGCCTCATTTCGGCTCACCCCTCACACGTTTCGTGGCCCCATGGGGAGCTCCACCGAAGGCCCCAGTGGCAGGATTCGCATGGCGGCCCCGCCCCATCTCGGCGGACCCCTCACATGTTTCGTGGTCCCATGGGCAGCTCCACCGAAGGCCCCAGTGGCAAAGTTCGCGTGGCGGCTCCGCCTAATGTCGGCGCACCCCGCACACGCTTCGTGGCCCCATGGGGAGCTCCACCGAAGGCCCCAGTGGCAAAGTTCGCGTGGCGACCCCGCCCCATTTCGGCGCACCGCTCACACGTTTCGTGGCCCCAGGGGGAGCTCCACCGAAGGCCCCAGTGCAAAGTTCGCGTGGCGGCCCCGCCCCATGTCAGCGCACCGCTCACACGTTCCGTGGCCTCATAGGGAGCTTCACCGAAGGCCCCAGTGGCAGGATTCGCATGGCGGCCCCGCCTCATGTCGGCGCACCCCTCCCACTTTTCGTGGCCCCATGGGGAGCTCCACCGAAGGCCCCAGTGGCAAAGTTTGCATGGCGGCCCGGCCCTATTTCGGCGCACCCCTCCCACGTTTCGTGGCCCCATGGGGAGCGCCGCCTGGTCCCAGTGGCGCAGTCAGCATGGCGGCGCCGCCCCATTCTGGCACACCCCTCACACGTTTCGTGACCCGACAGGAAGCGCCACCGGAGGCCCCAATGGCAGGGCTCGCATGGCTCCACCGCACCGATTTCGGCACACCCCTTGCACGTTTCGTGCCCTATACGGAGCTCCACCGAAAGCCCCACTGGCAGGGGTCGCATGGTTCCACCGCGCCGATTTCGGCACACCTCACGCGTTTTGTGGCCCCATGGTGCTCCACGGAAGGCGGGGCTCACAATTGCGATTCAAAATTGCATATGGTTGAGTTCTTCGCCAGGATAAATTTATTTTTTGGTGTAAACTGAGTCACTTCGCACCCGGGAACCCACCAGGGGTGGGTTCCTCGGGTTTTTGCTGGGTGGACGACGGTGTGGGCGCCTCGTGGGCGCCCCGTCTGGTGGCTGTCGCTCAATCTTCACGTTGGCTACTACTACGATCACTGCCACTACGACGACGACGACCACTACACTTACGACCGATGCAGTTCAGGGTATGTAGGGTTAGGGTCTGTAGGGTTGGGCTTCGAACATTTGTCAAACGCCAATGTGTTTTTCAACATTCTGGGGCTTCGCCTGAACTTTCGCTGGTAGAGAACTCCACCTGGTATATGGACGTTCAGGTTGAGCGGCACGTCTGAACTTGCGCGGGTAGTGAACTCCACTTGGTACCTTTTGCGGACGTTCGGGGCGAGCGCCACGTCTGAATTTACGCGGGTAGTGAACTCCACATGGTACCCTTTGTGTACGTTCGATGTGAGCATCGCGCTTGAACTTGCGCGGGTAGTGAACTCCACCTGGTACCCCTTGTGGACGTTCGGGAAGAGCGCTTATGCGACATGTGACTTCTATTTTGATGCAGGTTCTTGCCAAGCTCTTCGATTTCACGCGCTTCCCGTTCATGTCAAGAACGGTTCCCAAGAATGCGCGTTTCGCCTGAGTCATCCTGGTCAAATCGTGATTTCGAGGGGTCGTATCTGTTGAAATCGCTGTTCTAATCTTCGGTCCTCCACACATCGCCGTTTCGCATGAGACATCCTCGAACACATGGGATGCGCCAAGAGCCCTGTTCAGACATCTTTTTGGAGCGCTCTCGGAGGACCTCTGTGATGGCCCAAGAAGCGAAATCATTAAACAGCCCAGGGGTTTTCAACATTGTTGTTCAACAGTCAGCGTTTCGCTCGAGACACCCAGCTGAGCATGCCTTAGTGAGGGGGCCGTCTACAGGAAGGGGGGGCCACCCAAAAACGCTAACAGCCAGGCCGGGGGGCACAACTAAAATGTAATATTCAAAATTACGTTTTTGTCCGATGGCATGGTTGGGAAAATCCAGAATTATGGTTTGTTGTTGTTTTTGCCCTGAAGGACTGTGTGTGCTTGAATTCAGAAATCGTGATTTTATTGTGGGAAGGCTTCGCCTCTTTCGCCCTTCTGGAAGTGTTGTTGCACGATGAACGCCACGTGCGAAACATGTTTGTGGGGAGTTCCGTGTGTAGTTTCATTCGCAGTTGATCGCGTAGTTGGTTTCGTTACTGTTCGTATCCATCACGGTCCACCCAGCAATAGTACCCAGGCGAAATGTCTTGATCAGGGAAGTGCGAGAACATTCCGTGTAACGAAGAGAAATTGATGGGGAAGCCGTCAAACTGAATTTCGTGGGTCAGCCTGGGCACGCCCGGGTGCGAATG
The DNA here is from genome assembly GCA_963575745.1 of Prorocentrum cordatum. Taxonomy (NCBI): domain Eukaryota; class Dinophyceae; order Prorocentrales; family Prorocentraceae; genus Prorocentrum; species Prorocentrum cordatum. Next base: position 33,706 of record CAUYUJ010020558.1, on the reverse strand, counting down.
CACATTCGCGGCCCTTGCCGAAACAGGCAGGGCGCAGAAGAATGATGAGGAGGCGGGGGAGGGGGAGGCGGGGGGGGGGAACACGAGGAGGACGAGGACTAAAAGGAAGAAGGGGGGAGCGACGGGAGAAGCAGGAAAGGGGCGAGCAGAAGTATGATGACATTGACTGCGCAAGCTTTGGGGGGAGGAGGAGGAAGAGGAGGGGGAGGAGAAGGAGGAGGGGGATGAGGAGGAGGAGGAGGAGGAAAGGAGGAGAAAGAGGAGGAGGATTGGGCGAGGAAGAGGAGGAGGAGGAAAGGAGGAGGAGGAGGAGGAGGAGGAGGAGGAGGAGGAGGAGGACGAGCGTACAACGCGCACGCGCGCGTGCGCGCGAGGTGTGATTTCTGCATTGTTCTCAGCGGTCTGGCAACGAAGGGGCCTGGAAACGAAAGGGTTCTTGGGCGGTGACCGAATGGGCGTTCCAGGTAGCGCGGGGCTGCAGCGCGCCAGCCAAGTGGCTCAGCGCGCAACGCGCCCGCGCGCGCGCGCCGGCGCGAGCTGTGAATTCTGTATCATTTATAATAGAAGTGCCGCAATGTTGGCATGGGCGCTCAAGTGGCCCCCTAGCGGAGACCGATTGGATTTCCGATTTACCATGGGTTTGTAGCGCGTCGGTGAAGTGGCTCAGCGCGCAACGCGCCCACGCGCGCGCGCGGGCGCGAGCTGTGAATTCTGTGTTATCCACAAAAGAAGGGCAGTCGTGCTGTCCTGGAAACTAAAGTGGCCCCCCAGCGGTGACCGACTGGATTGTCAAATTGACATGGGGATGTAGCATGTCGGCCAAGTGGCTCAGCGCACAAGTCGCCCGCGCGCGCGGGAGCGAGCCGCCACTCTGCGTTATCCAGAACAGAAGGGCCGCCATGGTGGCTTGGGAGTTCAAGCAGCCCCTTAGTGGTGGCCGATTTCTTTTTCCAATTTAACATGGGCTTCTAGCACGTCGGCCAAGTGTCTCAGCGCACAGCGCGCCCACGCGCGCGCGCGAGCTGTGAGTTCTACCCGCAATAGCAGGGCCGCCATGCTGGCCTTGGAAATCAAGCGGCCCATTAGCGGTCACCGATTGAATATCCGAGATAGCTCGAGTTTGTAGCGTTTTGGTTAAATAGTTCAGCGTACAACGGGCCCACGCGCGCGCGCGCCCGCTTGCGCTCGCGCGCGCGAGCTGTGAATTCTGTAGCACCAACAATAGAATGGCCGCCATGTTTGCTTAGAAACTTAGGTGGCCCCTTAGCAGTAACCGACGGACTTCCAAGTTAGCAAAAGGTCGTAGCATGCCGGTTAAGTTGTGCAGCGTACAGAGCGCCCGCGCCTGCGCGCGCAGGCGCGAGCTGTGAACCCTGTATTCTCCGCAATGCAAATGCCGCCACGTTGGCCTGAGAACTCAAGTGGCACCTTAGCGGTGGCCGATGGTATTTTCCATGTTAAACATGGGTTTGTAGCATGTCGGCCAAGTTGCCCAGCGTGCAAGGCGCCTCGCGCGCGCCCGCGCGCGCGCGAGTTGTGAATTTTCGTATTACCCGCAGTAGAAGGGCCGCCATGTTGGCCTGCACACTCAAGTAGCCCCTTTGCGGTGGCTTCCAGCATGTCAGCCAAGTGGCTCAGCGCGCAACGCGCCCGCGCGCGCGCGGGCGCGAGCTGCGAACCCTGATCCAAAGTAGAAGGGCCGCCGTGTTGGCTTGGAACCCCGGATTGATTTCCAGGTTAGCACTGGTTTGTGGCACGTTGGCCAAGTGGTCCAGCGCTCAACGCACCCACCCGCGCGCGCGCGAGTTGCGACTTCTGGATCACTTGGTTACCCATAATAGAAGGGCCGCCACGATTGCCTGGAAACTGAAGTGCAATCCTATCGTTGGCTGGTTCGATTTCCGAGTAACCATGAGTTAGCAGCGTGCCGATTAAGCTGTAAATTCTTTATTGCACGCAATAGAGTGGCCGTCATGTTGGCCTGGAAGCCATAGTGGCCCCTTAGCGGTGGCCGATTGGTTTCCCCAGTTTACCTAGGGTTGCCGCATGTCGGCCAAGTTGCTCAGCGTACAACGCACCCGCGCGCACGCGCGGGCGCGAGTTGTGACCTCTGCATCGCTCACAACAGAAGGGCCGCCGTATTGGCTTGGAAACGCAAGTGGTTCTCTAGCGATGGCCGACTGTATTTTCAATTTAACATGGGGTTGTAGCATGTCGCACAAGTGGCTCAGCGTAAAGGACGCCCACGCGCGCGCGCGAGCAGTGACTTACGAACTATCCACACCAGAAGGGCCGCTATGTTTGCTTGGAAACTAAAAGTTGCCTGTTGCGGTAGAAGATTGACTATCCTAGTTAGCATGTGGTTGTGCCGTGTTGGCCAAGTAGCTCAGCGTACAACGCGCCCGACCGCGCGGGCGCGAGCTGTGAACTCTGCATCATCCACGACAGAGGACCGCCGTGCTGGCCTGGCAATTCAAGCGGCCCCGTGGCGGTGGCCGAATGGATTTCCAAGTTAACATGGGGCTGTTGCATGTCGGCCAAGTGGCTCAGCGCACAACGCGCGCACGCGCGCGCGCGGGCTGTGCATCCTGTACTACCCACAATCGAAGGGCCGCTGTCTCCTGGAAACTCATGTGGCCCCTGAGCGGTGACCGATTGGAATTCCGAGTTCACATGGGCTTGTAGCATGTGGCTGAACGCACATGGCGCCCGCGCGCGCGCCCCCCCCCCCCGGCGCGTGCGAGCTCTGAAAGCCGTACTACCCGCAATATCGGGCCCTTTATGTTGGCATGGAAGCTCAAGTGGCCCCTCCGCAGTAACCGATTGAACTTCCGAGTTAACACCGGGGTTGTCGCGTATCGGCCAGGTGGCTCAGCGCACGCGTCGTCCACGCGCGCGCTAGCTGTGAACTCTGTATTTTTTCCACCCTACAACGGCCACCATGTTGGCATGGAAAATCTAATTGGCCAATTAACGGTGACTGATTGCATTCCGAGTTAACATGGGCTTGTAGCATGTCGGTCACGTGGCTTAGCGTACAACGCGCCCGCGCGCGCGAGATGTGACTTCTGGACCACCCACATTAGAAAGGGCCGCCATGTTGTGGCCAGGAAACTCAAATGGTCCCTTAGCGGTGACCGATTGGATTTCGAAGTTAGCATGAGTTTGTAGCGTGTCGGCTACGTGGCTCGATTTACAAAGCGCCACCGCGCGCGCGCGCGCCCGCGACCGCGCGAGCGCGAGTCGTGAATCTTGGGTTACCCACAAAAGAAGGGCCGCCGTGTTGGCCTGTGAACGAAGGTGGCCCTGAGAGGTGACCGACTGCATCTCCAAGTTAACATGTGGTTGGAGCATGTCGACCATGTGGCTGAGCGCGCAACGCGCCCACGCGCGCGCGGGCGCGAGCTGTGAATTCTGTTGTGCCCACAATAGACGGGCCGTTATGTTTGCCTGGAAACTCAAGCGGCCCTTTCAGCGGTGGCCGAATGGATTTCCAAGTTAACATGGGGTTGTGGCACGTCGGCCAAGTGGCTCAGCGTACTACGCGCGCGCGCGGGCGCGAGCTGTGCATTCGGCGCGCGGCGGTCGCGGGCCTTTCTGCGTGGGAAATAAACACAATATGCGAGCGCGGAAATGCAGCCACACGCACTGTGGCCATGGGCCACTACGTAGGTAGGCGAACATACGGTTGCAAGGCCGGGGCAATGCCGCCGCGCGTTAGGGCGGGACACCATATTATGCGAGAGGGGAAAGCGCCGAGGCCATGTGCGGCCCGTGTTCAGCGCAGCCCGGTCGCCCCCGGCCTGGGGCCTGGCCCGGCAAGCAGCCCTGCCCACCCTGACCGGTACCCAGCGGGCTGGCCCCTCGCCCGCCCAGTAGCTCGGCTGGTGACCGGCCGGTAGCCCGGCCAGTAAGTCCGCGAACGCGGCGGGCAACCCTGCCGGTAACTCCACGAACCCGGCCGGTAACCCTGCCAGTAATTCTACGAACCCGGCCGGTGACCCGGCCCGGCCGGCAACCCGGCTGGTAGCCCGGCTGTTAGCTGCGCGCCCGGCCGGTAACCCGGCTGTTAGCCCCAGCCCGGCTGGTAACCCGGCTGGTAACCCGGCTGGTAACCCGGCTGTTAATTCCCAGCCCGGCCGGCAACCCGGCCGGTAGCCCGGCTGGTAGCCCGGCCCTTAGCTTGGCCTTGCAGCACATTCTGTAGCGGGGCTACAGCGCCGCTACAGAACGCCGCAGACGGCCGGCCCTTTGCCTGGCCGGCAGCCCGGCTGTAACTCCGCGCACCTGGCCGGTAGCCCGGCTGTTAATTCCCGCGCGCCCGGTTGGTAACTCCGCGCACCCAGCCGGTAATTCGGCGATTTTGGTTGGTTACCTGGCTGGGAATTCAGCGAACCCGGCAGGCAATTGCGCGAGATCGGGCAGTGGCCCGGATGGGAAATTTTGCGCACGCGGCGGGCCCCGCAGCCGGGAATGTCGCGGGTTAGCCGCAGGAGGTCCCCCCCCCCCGCCCCCCCGATTTCCTTGGGACGAAAACAAGGCCCCGATGCCCCTGGCCCGCCCCCCGTGGATTCTTTTCCCGTGATTAGCCGTTTGGGCGCGTTTGCACCCATGGCCCACTATTGGTCGCCCGCTGGTCACAGCAAGCCGCGGCAGCCGGCGCAGGAAAGCCATGGCGCGCTGATGGCCATGCACTTAACAGTTCGTGGAAAACCATTGGGCGCCGCGCATTTGTTAAGTGTCTGGCCAGAGAACTACATGTCAAATCGGGTTTTCCCTTAGGGTTTTCGCGTTCACACCGACGACAAACGCGCGGGAACCGAAGTGCGCAGCGCGCGCGCGATTTTGCGCTGCGCACTATGGTTTCCACTTGTATGGTCATCTGTTGCGACGAGTATTAAATTGCGCATCGTTTGGTTTTCGCGTTCACATCGTTCACAAATTTATGGGACGAAACCGTTGTGCGCACCGAAACGTCGCGCGCGCGACCTTGCGCTGCGCGCTGGCTTTCCCACGCAATTATCAACTGCATGGCCATCTGTTGGGGCCAGAGAAATATTGTTTACATGATGCATTCCCGATTTGGACTTCGAGTTCGCATGCGTGGGAAGCCATAGTGCGCAGCGCAAGGTCGCGCGCGCGCGACCTTGCGCTGCGCGCTGTGGTTTTCCACGCATTTGCTAATCGTGTGGCCATCTCCTGGATTCAGAGAACTAAATTTTGCTTAGGGTTTTCCCCTATTGATTTTCACGCTGACATCGTTGACACATGCGTAGAAAACCACAGTGCGCAGCGCAAGGGCGCGCGCGCGCGACCTTGAGCTGCGCAATATGGTTCCCCGCTCATTGTCCAACGCGCGCGCGCGACTTTGCGGCGCGCGCTGCGGTTTCCAACGCATTTGCCCATTGTACGGCGAGTCCTTGGGGCCAGAGAATTCAGTTTCACATTTGGTTTCCCCGCGCGCGCGCGTGGTGAGTTTTGGATTGCCCCCCATAAGCAGATCGTTTTGTAAAGCCAAAGACTGAATTTATTTTTGCCTGTGAAGTAGTAAGGGGGCCGACGGAGGCGCGCAGTTCTGCATAGCATTGTGGGCAATACAGAACTCCCTACGCGCGCGCGCGGTGAATTCTGTAGCGTCCACATACAGAACTACGCGCCCCCCTCGGCCTCCTTACAGCTTCAAAGAAAAGTCAAATTCAATGTTTGGATTTACAGGGCGATCTTCTTATTGTGGACAATACAGAACTCACCACGCGCGCGCGCCGCGGCGCGGGCGCGTGTAGGAAGTTCTGGATTGCCCACAATAAGAAGATCGCCTTGTAAATCCAAAAACTGAATTGAACTTTTCTGTGAAGCTTTCTGGAGGCCGACGGAGGCGCGCACAGTGAGCGCCTTGAGTAAGGAACACTTACTTTTCAAAAGGGGCCCGGACGTTCCTTAGGTTTGCATGCGTTCCGCTGCCTTTTTGGCGGCGAGCCCCCCCGGTGTTCCTTGCGATTTTGGACGCGCGGGCTCGTTTTGTCGATCGGGGCGGACGGTCTAAGGAACGGGGCGCCACGGGTGGGCTCGGTTCCTTGCGCTTGCTCGACGTAATGCGACGGCGGTCGCGTATAAGCCCTGCGCCTCTCCGGGGCCTTCCCGTTCTTTGCTGGGCGCGCGCTGGAGCTTTCGCCCGTTCCGCGCGCCAGGGCGCGGGGCATTGAGGTCCAGTTCCTCGCAAGGGCCCCCCCCGTTCCTTCGGCTACGCGGTTCGGAGCTCACTGGCTCGACATAATTGAACGGCGGCTGCGTTATGGTCCAGCTCCGTTCTCAGGCCCCCCCGTTCCTTGCGGGGCGCGCGCTGGAGCTGTCGCCCCTTCATGTATCCGCATGCCAAGGTATGGGGCATTGAGGTCCAGTTCCTCGCAAGAGCCCCCCCCGTTCCTTCGGCCACGCGGTTCGGAGCTCACTGGCTCGACATAATTGAACGGTGGCTGCGTTATGGTCCAGCTCCAGTCTCGGGCCCCCCCGTTGTCGCCCCTGCATGTATCCGCATGCCGAGGTGGGGGCATCAGTTCCTCATGTCACACCTTAGGTCAAGACCCTCACTGTACGCCTGCATACTCATTTTGTGCTTTGCATCCGTGGGTTTTCATAATTCTGAAACACGTGGCCGCCCAAGGCCTTTGCACTTGGTCACCCCTGGGGGCGCGAAGATTATTGCGCCTCGCGCGTCGCGGCCCCGGCAGGAGAGCCGCCCTTGTCCAGGGCGGCGGCGCAGGGGCGTGAAGTTCACCGCGCATCGCGCATCGCGGGGCGCGATAATCCTCGCCTATCTACAAGTTTGTACACGTAAGGCTCCGCGAGCGCCGTTTGGTTGGTTAAGTCCAGTGTGTTGGTTGGCTGGTGCGCCGGCTGGTAGGCAGGTTGGCTGGTTGAAGAGCCGTTTAAGGAGGCCGACGGAGGCCGGGTCACCCGCGCGCGCGCGTGGGGAGTTCTGCATTGTCTACAATATATAAATCGACATGTTATTCCCGAAACTACATTTGATTTTTTCTGGAGCCCTTTAAGGAGGCCGACGGAGGCCGGGTCACCGGCGCTTGCGCGCGCTGGAGAATTCTGCATTGTCCAGAATATAGAAGTCGACATGTTATTCCCGAGACTAAATCTGAATTTATCTGGAGCCTTTTCAGGAGGCCGACGGAGGCTGGGTCACCGGCGCTCGTGCGCGCGGGATAGTTCTGCATTGTCCATAATATACCAGTCGACATGTAAGTGCCGCGTTTGAACATGTTTTTTTGTTTTGTTCTGTTCTGGAGCCCCTTGAGGAGGCCGACGGAGGCCGGGTCACCCGCGCGCGCGCGTGGGGAGTTCTGCATTGTCTACAATATAAAAATCTACATGTTGTTCCCGAAACTAAATCTGATTTTTTCTGGAGCCCTTAAAGGAGGCCGACGGAGGCCGGGTCACCGGCGTTCGCGCGCGCTGGAGAGTTCTGCATTGTCCAGAATTTAAAAGTCAACATGTTATTCCCGAAACTAAATCTGAATTTTTCTGGAGCCCTTTAAGGAGGCCGACGGAGGCCGGGTCACCGGCGCTCGCGCGCGCGGGATAATTCTGCATTTTCCAGAATATAGAAGTCGACATATAAGTGCCGCAACTGAAAATGAATTTTTCTGGAGCCTTTTGAGGAGGCCGACGGAGGCCGGGTCACGGCCGTTCTTCGGCCAATGCTCCTCCCGCTTGCGCGGCGGTTAAGTTCGCGCTTCTCCTGGCCGCGCGCTGCTTTGTATAATCAGTACGTTTCTCATGTCCCGCACGTTAAGCTCCAAGCCCAACATGCGCGCGGATATTGTGGGGAAGCCGTCTGGCGCTCCAGAAAGCAACATCGCTTGCGGACCCGCGCGTTTGAGACGATGAAACCTTGCACTACGGGAAAGGGGGGGCGGTGGCGGAAGCTCCAGCGGCATGGGGGCCCTTTCGCGGCGCGGAAGTGCGCGTCGGCATTCGACAATTCTCCTTGCGGCACCCGTGGGGCGCGGAGCCCGTTCGGGTGCGTTTCCGGGCTGGCTGCTGGGCAATATACCGCGATCCGTTTTCTTTGTTTCCATTTACAGATGATATTGTATATATATAGAAAGAGAGAGAGAGAGAGAGAGAGAGAGAGAGAGAGAGAGAGAGAGAGAGAGAGAGAGAGGGAGAGAGAGAGAGATGTTTGCGCTGCCGTCAATTATGTTAGCCGCGCCCTGGTCTAGCTTGTACCCGTCGCGACTCAAAAGTTTGGCTCGCTACGTGCACGTGCGTGTGTGTGTGTGTGTGTGTGTGTGTGTGTGTGCGCGTGTGTGTGTGTGTGTGTGTGTGTGTGTGTGTGCGTGCGCGTGCGCGTGCGCGTGCGCGTGCGCGTGCGTGTTTGCTTCGATTTTGGCGCGCCCGCGCGCGCTTTGGTTACGCAGCGCCGTCTTCAAAGTTGGACGGAAACAAATGTGATTGCGACGCTCTCGAGTGATGTCGCGACAGGTGTGCGCATCGCCGAGCAGCGGACGGTTTTTCCCGTCGCTCGTAGCGTTTGCGCTTGCGCGGTGGACGCGCTCGCACGTTGAAGCTTGCGTCCCCTCAAGGCGCGCGCTGCCCTAGAGAAGCGGCTGCTTTCTCACTCGCGTACGCCGCGCGCCAAATCCAACATGTGCGCTGTTTGTTTCGGAAACCCTTTGGGCGTTGTACCAATGAGCATCGCCTGGGGTTCCCCGCTTTTGAATCGATGACGCATCGCCCCATGGCAAAACATGCCTGGCAAAAATCAGTGCCTCGTGGAATTCTGAATATTGCAAAGCAGCCGACGGCAAAACAGGCCGTGCAAAAATCAGTGCTCAGCGGAATTTTGAAAATTTCAAGGCGCTTCGTCTGTCAAATTAGTTAGTTTGTGTTTTCATTCCGCGGGCCAAGAAGTTAACAGCCATGGCCTGCTAATGGTCGCTGTAGGAGACCCCCTCACTAAAGCATGCCTTCGCAGGGGTCTTCGAAACCATCAGGTCATCATGGCCATGCCGATGCAGGTTACGGTATTACAGGATTAGGGTCTGCAGGGTTAGGCTTCGAACATATGGATGTAAATATTGTGAGGTGCAGCCTCCTGGGGCTTCACCGGAACTTGCGCGGATAGTGAATTCCACTTTCTATCCCCGTGAACGTTCGGCGAAGGCGATTATTACAATGATAATGTCGATGGTGCGGATGGTGGTGATGATGATGATGATGATGTTGATGTTGATGGCGATGCTGCTGATGATGATGATCATGCTGATGTTGATGATGATGATGATGATGCTGATGACGATGATGATGTTGATGCTGATGGCGATTCTGGGTATGAGGGCGGTGACGTTGATACCGATGTTGTTTTGTTGTTGCCTGCGTCCTCTGTAACGTCAGGTGCAGTTCACCGCCCGTGCGAGTTCAACTCAGGACCGCAGAAAACCGAAGCGCGTGCCAGTACGTATCCCCTAGGGGCGATATGAGAGCTCGGCTACACTGCAATTGGTTGCGATGACGCTTTCAACGACACAGATGATGATGACAGCGATGGAGGAGGCTGAGGAAATTGCAGGATCCAGCTCAGGGGGAAACTCAGTAACATGCTTGTGAACGTTCGGGGAGCGCGTGCCAAGACGCACCCTTGTGAACGTTCGGAGAGTTGGGCTACATTAGATTTGAGGGTGGTGACGGTACACGTTCTTGTGCAACTCGTGATGTTTACGCGCTTCCCGTTCATGTCAAGAACGGTTCAGACCAGGCGGATCCCCCAAAATGGCCATTTCGGCTGGGACATCCTCACACCATGGCGATGCTGGGGGGGCTATCGTTTAAGACGTTTTATGCTGAACATGGCGATTTCGCCTGAGACTTCCTCAAACGACCAGAATGCGGAACTCGGTTGCGAAATCTTCGGATCTTCGAAAAAGGGGCCCTCTTCTGAGACGCCCTCGAACACTTGAGATGTTGAACCCATTGCTTGCAGACTTCTCATGCTAAAGCTGAGCGCTTCGCCTGAGGCATCCTTAACACATGGAGATGGTGATCTCGCTAGCGACGTGTTCGGATCTTCGGACATGTAGATTTTGCTTGAGAACTGTTCCAACACATGCGATGTCGAAGCCGCTGCTGTACGAGATCTTTCGGAGACGCTCTTGGAGGACCCCGCAGATGGCCCCAGAAACGAAATAATTGAAGAACCCATGGGTTTTCAACACTGCTGTTCAAACATTCGCGTTATGCTCTAGACATCCCATTCCGATGCCTTCGAACGGGTCCTCGAATCCACCATACCATGATGGACATTCCGATGTAGGTTAGGGTATGTAGGGTAAGGGGTAAGGGTCTGTAGGGTTAGGCTTCAAAACGATTAACGTTTTCAAATACCAAACATTATGGGGCTTCACCTGAACTTGCGCGGATAGTGCATTCCACCTGTTAGCCACGTAGACATTCAGGGAACGCGCCTGCGCTACAATTGATAGTGTTGTTCGTGATGCCCTTGCCACGTTCGTTCGGGACATGTGTTTTACAAACTGCGAAAGTAATTCAAGTCCAGTGTTTTTTCAAGACTCTGGGGCTTTGCCTGAAATTGTGCGGGTAGTGAACTTCACCTGATACCCCCCGTGGGCGCTCGGGAAGAGCGCCTGTGCTACATTCGATCTCGATGTTGGTGCACGTTCTTGCCAAGGTTTTCGGTTCCACGCGCTTCCCGTTCATGTCAGGAAAGGTTTCTACTACAACTGTCTGCTAACATGTGGCACGCGTGCCCGAGAGCATGTAATCGGTCGTTGGCCAGATGTGGAAGGTTTGGCAACGGCGCGGGGCCTGCTTAGCGTGATGTTGGGGCCATTTGGGGCTCTCTTCGGTCGATTTCGGGAGCCCCCGTGGGCCTGTTGGTGCCAGGTTTTAGGGCCTGAGGGCCGTCTGGGGTGGAGCCGCTCTGGGGCGATCTCTGGGGCCATCTTGGCCAGTCTTTGGGTCCCCCAGGGCCGCCTCGGGGACTTGCAGGAACCCCGTGGACCTAGGACGCATCCTGGGCTTGCCTCGAGGCCATCCTGGGCTGGAAAACGGAGAATGTCAAACATGTGTATGGGAGTCCCATGGATCTACACGACTTGGAGGTTTCGGGGACGTTCTGTCAATTATCAGGGGGCCGTTTTGGGCCCAGTTTGGATCCTGACGGGTAGTCGCCGAGGCCGCTTGTGCACCTCTGAGTCTTCCAGAGACCGTCTTCGAATGCATGTTGAGGAAGGAGAGAGACTAGAGTGGTGTTTGAAGCGTTTTCCAGAGGGGGAGGTGTGAGGCACGGTCGGACAGTTGGAGCTACCCCTCTGGAGATCATACCGGTAGGTATGGCGATTCGTGACTACCAGCGTTATCTTTGCTACGACCACCAGCAGTGTTTGCACTAGGGCTTCCTATTCCGCTGCTGAGTATTTGGGGGAGTTCCAGGCGCCAGCCACATGCAGCCAATGTTGGCACCAGGCATCGCGACAATGGGGGCATCATCGGGCACCAGCCACGGGGCACCCAGGCCGTCCCCATCGGGCATCAGCGTGCACCAGCCATAGGCCACCTCCCAACGCGCACCAGGGCGGCCACCAGAAAGCCAAACTGCTACTACCATTGTTGCTTCAACTCCAGGAACAACTTCGTAGTGCAAGCGCTACCTTGGGAATGTCTTCGGCTTTTATTTTTTTTACCACCGTGGATCTGGCTGCACGTTTCGGCACACTCCCTCCTCGTCCAGACTGGTTCATGGCTTACCGCTTGATTGGGTATGGCACATTTTCGAAACACCTGTCCACATGTGTGCAGACATCCAGTTTGCCTGCTTCGGCAGCCCAGATTGGCGAGTTTGCGTCTGAGGACCAAGTAGTGTCTATGCACGGAGCACATGGTGTGTCACATGCACAAGCGACTACACCCGTTTTCCCAGAGGGGACGTTTCAGGCGGGCGGGCGTTCGACACACACGTCTGAGCACATGCGACGCTGACCTGCGCCCGTTCTATCGGAGGGGCCTGAGTTAGGAGCCGTTTCCGATCGAGATTTTTGAGCCACGTGATGCCGCTTCGAAGCTCGACCTCTCCTGCTCTCGCAGAAGGGTGGGCACCAGCGTTAGCCTTCGAACCCGAGCTGGTGTGCCAAACATGTGCGAAACCGCGGGCGCAGCCGGCCTCTTCTGCTCTCCCAGCGGTGGGGGCTTGGCACGCAGGGGAGGCACGCATCTAAAGTCCGCTTGTCTTTGCTCTCGCAGGCGGGGTGTCTCGTGTGCCTGGTCGGACCAGCTGCACGGGCACATACGAAGTTGACCAGACGGGATGACCAACAACGAGCTTTGATCCGAGCGGGCATTCGAAGCCGGTCTGGCCACCAACACGTACATCATCGGCATCTCTCGCCCTCCCAGAGGGAGTCTGGAATGATTGCTTGAGTTCTTGTGCTCAGTCGAGCCGTCTAGAAACCACTACAAGGTAAATTTCCCCTGGTCTCCCAGAGTGGAGTTCGCGATTCATTTTGAGTGGGCGTTCGGAACATGCGTAAGAACCAGAAGAAATTCGACATCATCCCAGAGGTGGTCAGAGGAGTAGTTATCCGTAGATGTTTCTTCGTAGGAGAGCCAGCGGGGTCTCAGAATTGCCCCAGACCGCCGACGTCATGTTCTCTTTATCAAAGCGGGCCCCAGAACCCTCGTTTTTCGGAGGTCCCCAGAAGTCCTGAAGGATGCCACCGGAAGTCTGGAGGCATCCGGAGGCCTCCAGAGGCCTCTGGAGGCCCGAAAAGGGATACAAAAAAGTCCACGCACTTCGATCGCCCTCATCCTTCTCCCTGTTGGGTTCCGCGCCAGTGAAGGTCGGCGCCCTTTGAGGGATTATGACACTCGCGGCTCTTCGGGGGCGCGCGCGAACACCGAGCACGAGCACCGCTAACCAGGGTCAGCCAGGGCCATGTATTGAATCCGGGCCGGCCACGTGGTGGTCCCCGCTCCCAAACCCGCGTCAGCGCAGGGAGGGGATCTGCTAACACCCGCTAGTGGCGACCCTCGTTCCGTGCGCCCTGAGCTCCCCTCAGCTTGGACCTGGGGCCTTTTCCGCCGCGCGCCTCCCTTTCACCAGCTTGAGACATATCCCTATCTTCGTGACTGGCCTCACCGTACCTCGGTGGTGAGCTCGAGCGCTCTCTTGGGATTGCCAAGACCCGTCAATCTCAGGGTCAGGGATATGCTCGAGGCTGAGTTGTCCCCCAGTCGCCAGCGACCGTCGGGCGGGAGGCGCGTGTGCGTGCCCCCCCAGGCTTGCCCGCCCGCCACGCAGCTCTCTTGAGACCTGCATGTAGCCCGGGGCGGCGCCGCGCGGCGCGAAGGGCGAAGGGCTGCCCCTCCAGTGGGTCCGAGGGGCCCGGTCCCGGGCTCCCTCCCTCGTCTTGGGCGTCGCGCAGTGTGGGGGGCGATAGGTGGGGGGGGGGGCAGCGAGGGCTGCAGAACAGGAGCCCTTCAGGGACCAGAAAAGGGAGCCCTTCAGGGTCCAAGAGGGGGCCTCTAGGGCCCGAGGAGTGTACCGTTCTTCCCCCTCCCCCCTCCCATTTATCGCCCCCCCCATTGATTCACGCCCGATGTTTTCCCTTCGCCGCGTGCCTGCGCTGGAGCCTCTGGCTCGGCCTGGCGCCGCACGGCCGGACTGTCCTGCGTGCCTTACCTCATCGAGCTACTGCCTGTGCGCCCCCCATGGCGACGGCAGGGAGACGGCCCGCGGGCATCCGACGCTCGTGCTTGTATGCTACTTTAACGTCCAGGCTGCGGTCTGGTCTGGGGAAGCTTCGTCTGAGCATGGCTTCCTTGTTTGCGCTCGAAAAGAAGGGAGTGGTTCCACCGAGGAGGCTCCATAGATCGAAGAAGAACTTCTCGGCGCTTCGCGTCTCCCCACCAGCCCATGCAAAGACAAACACCAGGCGAGCTGCCGTGGTGAGGGACTTGTATCGCCATTCGAATCCAGGAGTGAGCCACATCCGTCTTCGCAGAGTACTCGGCAAGCAGGAATCGGAGAAGGAGTCTGAGGCGGACAGAGAAGGCTGGATGATGAAGAGGAGCGGGCGGAGAAGGAGGAGGGGGAGGAGGAGGAGCCATGAGGAAGTAGGAGGTGCACTGGTGATCCGCGCGGGTCAAGCATTAGGATGAAGTAGGATGAGGTAGGGACAGGAAGTTGGAGGAGCAGGAGAAGGCACGAGGAGGCTGGCGGAAGCAGGATGTGGCAACAGGACGAGGTAGAGAAGTTTGGAGGATAATAATGAGGTGGTCGGAGGATGTAGAAAAAGGAGGAGGAGGAGGAGGAGGAGGAGGAGGAGGGGGAGGAGGAGGAGGAGCTAGGAGGAGGAGGAGCTAGGAGGAGGTGGAAGCAGAAGCCACCACGCTGTCAGCATCCGTGAACGACGATGAGGAAGTTGAGGGTGACTGACGACGGAAGTCACACACGACGGCTTTGGCAGGCCTTTCGCTCTGGGAGCCTTTTGGAGGCCTCGTTTGAGGGAGCTTGTCTTGAGAACTCACAATATCCTGACCCTCGGCGCTGGAGGGAATGAGCCTGTTTCGTTTCAGGAAATCTGGGAAATCCGGTGACGAATTCCAAACCGGCGCCTTCGCGTGGGACAACCTCAGAAAACGAGCCCCCCGAGCCTCCCCAAGGAGGCCCTCAGAGGCCACCCGTTTCGGGGAAATCTAGAAAAGCGGGCGACGAGACCAAACCGGCGCCCTCGCGTGGGACATCCTGAGAAAACCGGTCGCCCGAGCCTCCACAAGAAAGCCCTCAGAGGCTTCCTTGTTCCGCTTCCGGGGAAATCCTGGAAATCTGGTGATGAATTCCAGACCGGCGCTCTCGCGTGGGACATCTTCAGAAATCCGGCCCCCTGAGCCTTCCCAAGGAGGCTCTCAGACGCGCGCCATGGCGCGCCGGGCGTGTCCCATTCCAGGCCCTCGCTCGAGACATCCTCCCACAGTGCACCTCCAGCGCGAGAGAAAGTCAGGCCCCACAGCGCCCCCAGGGACCATTTCCGAGGATTTGCTGGCGCGCGCCGGGGCGCACAGGGCGTGTCGCAGTCTGGGCGACCCCAAGAGAGGCCCCCGAGGATTATCACGGGGATGCGCAAGGAGGAAGACGTGGGAGGTTGGAGTAGGGGAGGGGGAGGGGAGGAGGAGGAGGAGGAGGAGGAGGAGGAGGAGGAGGAGGAGGAGGAGGAGGAGGAGGAGGAGGAGCCCTTCTGATCCTTACCCTTTTGATCTTCACCCGCGGCACCATCGCCTCCCGCTCATTTTACCATTGCCCACAAGTGCACGCCCCTTCGTCTATATACATAAACTTCGAAAACCTCCGATCAATGGCAGAGCGGCCGGCTAGTAGGATCATCTTGGAGCGCTCTTGGGGCTATTTGGAAAGCCTTGGAGGCCTTCGCGGGGCCCTCTTGGGGTTCTTTTGTGGCCCTCTGAGGCGCCTCTTGGACGCCTCTTGGGCGCCTCTGAGCCTTCTGGGGCGCGGATTGCGATTCTGCGCCGCGGATGCCCCTGCGGACGCCGATTGCGCGCGTGAGCGCGGCGCGCCCTTCCTTGGCATAGATTCCGATTCTGTGTCGCGGACGCCTCTTGTGAACTCACGCCGTTGCCGTTGCGCGGGCTGGCCCTGCCCAAGCACGGCCACCGGGCTGGACCCTGGGCCGGCGCACCTGGGGCGACAACGGCAGAGTGGCCCGCCGCGCTGTCGCAGAGCACAGAATGCAGATGAGTTCGTCGCCGCCCGCTGCACCTGGGCCCGAGAACACCGCCATGCCTGGAGCGAGAATTCTGAAGCAGCTCTCCGCAGGGTCTAGCAGAGCAGCCTTCCGCAGTGCTGTTTCACAGACAGCCCGCCGCATGAGGACTTTGCAGACCAGCCTCCCTGTTGCGCATCCTACGTGCAGAGCAGCCTCCATCAGAGTTGTTGCACCAGTAGCCTCCCGCAGCGTTTTGCAGAGCAGCCGCCCGTAGGTTCGGTGCGGACCAGACGAGCAGAGAAGCCTTTCGCGGGGCTCTGCAGAGCAGCCTCCCTCAGGGCTGCCGCCCATCAGTCGTGCAGCCTCCCTCAGGGCTGTTGCATTGCGAGCCTGGCATTGCAGCAGCTTTCATCAGGGCTGCGGCGGGCCAGACATGCAGAGCAGTCTCCCTCAGTGCTGCTGCACCAGGGGCCTCCCGCGGGGCTTTGCCGAAAAGCCTCATCGGGGCTGTTGCAAACCAAACGTGCAAAAAGAGTGTCCCACAGGGCGGTTGCGCCGAGAGCCTCCCGCAGGGCTTTGCAGAGCAGCCTCCTCGGGGCTGTTGCGACCAGACGTTCCAAACAGGCGACCATTTGGAGTGCTGCGCCACGGGACATCAGCAGAGCAGCCCAGAGCACACGCCAGCAGAGAGCCATTCAACCCTGGCGGACCAGGCCGCCAGCTTCTCTGCGCAGTCAAGTGTCAAGTGGCCGGCACTTGAGGCGGTTTGCTGTTGTTCAGAGAGCGCAGAAGGACCCAACCGCCCCCTATTCCCCCCCACGTACTGGATGCTCCACCCAGGACTGCGGAGGGCGTCATAGGGGCACAGGGCCCTACAGACTGCTGCCCCGCCCCGCGGGGCAACGTGCGTTCCTGCGGGGCAATCCGCATTTCGAGCCCAATCTGCGGCGACCCGTGTGCTGCAGCACGCTGGTCGCCCTGTGCTGAGCCGACGGCAGTAACACAGCCTTGCAAGCCAGCTTCGCGGCGCTGCTGGAAGCACCCGCGGCTGCAGCTGCCCACCGACCACCGACCACGGACAGGGCGAGCTCGCAGCGACGCCAAACACTCGCGGTGCCAAGCCAAGCGCCCACTGAAGGGAGGCGACACAACAACCGCCTGCTACGAACCACCGCTCGGCCGTGAGAACAAAATCGCCTGCTGTCGGCGCCACCCCAACATACTGATGCTACGTGGTCGTCGCCCCCCCCCCCCCCCCAAGTGGCGACGCGCGCGCCGAGAAACCTCAAGCTCCGTGGCGGGTGCTTTCTGGCCGTGCCGCGTGGGAAATGACATACGACATGCTTCAAGATGGTTCATCTGTATGTTCGGGTCGAACGCGCGCCTCCCAGGAGGACGCCCAGTGCTCCCCACGGAAGCCGCCTGCTGCGAAGCAGTGCGGGGCCGTGAGCAGCGCGACGGACGCGCCAGGCCGAGAGCGCACGTGGCGAGGCACAGGGCCCGGCACGAGGCCAGGAGGCCACGAGGCGAAGAGGCCACGAGGCCAGCGCGTACCCGCCCTGGAGGTTTTCCTGCCCCCCCCCCCCCCCAACGGCCCCCCCCGAATCGCTGCGCAACTTACCCTGAGATCCTGGCGTCTCGATTTTCCGAGCCGCGCGTTTTCGTCAGGCTTCGGGCCCTGGGGCCCTCTCAGACCGATCCAGCTCGAGAGGTGGCGCAGAAAGATGGGGTCTAGGGCTCTCGTCGTACTCTTTAGCGATGTGTCAAGTGTTTTCCGCGCCGTCGGATCTCAGGGCAGGGGCGACGAAAATAATGCAGGGGCCCGTGACCCGGGGGGGGTGGCCTGCATGGGGGAGAAGGGCCTGGGGAAGGGGCCGGGGGGGTCGACCAGGGCGGAGCGAAGGAGGTCGAGCGAAGGATAAGCTTAAAAGTGCCGGGGCCTGGGGTGGGGGGGCCTCGGGGAGATGGGTCACGGGGGAGGGCCCGGGGAAGAGAGGGGCCAGGGGGAGGATGGAGTAAGACAAACGAGCTTTGAACATGAAGAGGCGCAGGGCCAGGGAGGCGTCGCAGGGGGAGGCGCCAGGGGGGATGGCATGGGACTCCCCAGCGATCTACTGTCGTCGCCGCCGCCGCTGCCGCTGTCGCCATCGTCGTCGTCATCGTTGTCGTCGTCGTCGTCGTCGCCGTTGGCGACCCTCTCCTCGCGCGGCGTCCTTTGCTGCACCCTTCCGCCCTGAGGATGCTCTTCAAGAGCGGCAATATCCTCGGCGGGTCGCTCGTAGGAGCCACCTTCCTTTCGGCGGCGACGGTCAGGGGGGGGCAGTCTCAGACGGCTCGGAAGTCCCCTTGCCTTCTGAGAAGCTTTCTAAGCCTTCCCCGAATACACAGAAAACCATCTAGAAGGCCCGAAGCCTTCTGAGAAACCCCGCCCTTCTCACTCCCTCCCCCTCGCTCGCTGATCCTTGAATGCTCGGTTTCCTAATGGCCACGCCTGAGAAGGATTTGTGCCACCAAGGCGTTTCCTTTCCTCCCACGACAAAGCATACCCCCCGTACGCCGTACGAGTACACCTCGATGAACATTGCGTGATGCAATCGGGCGGAGCATTCTGGCGAACCGAATATGTGTCTGTCTGTGTGTGCGTGTGCGTGTGGAATATCGAGTATCGGGCACAGCATTATGCTCGATACATGGTCGCTCCCAGCGCCTTGAGGCACCTTTAAACCCGCTGCGTGTAGCTGATTCGACTCC
The DNA here is from genome assembly GCA_963575745.1 of Prorocentrum cordatum. Lineage (NCBI taxonomy): Eukaryota > Dinophyceae > Prorocentrales > Prorocentraceae > Prorocentrum > Prorocentrum cordatum. Next base: position 15,206 of record CAUYUJ010020558.1, on the reverse strand, counting down.
CCCACGGCCTTGCTACCCCCTTTCGCCTCCCCCTGAGACATGAAATGGGAAGAGACATGCCATGCAATGAGGCCTCTGAGCTTGTGTGTCCGCGGACACCTGGTTGTGGCTGGGGGGGCGTGGTAGAGATTGCACACCCACTCTTCGGCCCGAAGGTTTCGCCTCGCCTCTTGCTGCCCACGAAGAAAACAACAGCTTTCCCACATGGCCATCTTCGATTAACCGTCCTACACATGCCTGGCTGCGCATGGTGATTGTGACAAAGTTCGAGTGACAAGGCACTCCGCATTTGTCTGATGACTGCTCTCGGGAAGGTGCAATTCGTTTGATAATTGTAACGACTACCAGTGGCGACAGCGAGGAGGATAATATTTGACCCGCGTGCCCGCCTTCTTATAAGCATCCTGCGTCCTCCGGATCGCTGTGCATGATGACTGTGACAAAAGGCCGAGTGGCAAGGCACTCTTCAGGTGTCTGATGACTGCTCTCGGGAAGGTAACATTCGTCTGATAATTGGAGCAGCCGCCAGTGGCGTCAGCGAGGAGGATGATATTTGACCCACGTGTCCACCTTCGCGCAACCGTTCTGACCATTGCTGCGCATGACAGCTGTGACAAAAGGCCGAGTGGCAAGGTACTCTTCAGGTGTCTGATGACTGCCCTCGGGAAGGTAATACTCGTCTGGTAATTGCAGCAGCTGCCAGTGGCGACAGCGAGGAGGTTTCTATTTGACCCACGTGCCCGCCTTCTTATAAGCATCCTGCGTCCTCCGGATCGCTGTGCATGATGACTGTGACAAAAGGCCGAGTGGCAAGGCACTCTTCAGGTGTCTGATGACTGCTCTCGGGAAGGTAACATTCGTCTGATAATTTGAGCAGCTGCCAGTGGCGACAGCGAGGAGGATACTATTTGACTCACGTGTCCGCCCGCGCAACCGTTCTGACCATTGCTGCGCATGACAGCTGTGACGAAAGGCCGAGTGGCAAGATACTCTTCAGGTGTCTGATGACTGCTTTCGGGAAGGTAACATTCGTCTGATAATTTGAGCAGCTGCCAGTGGCGACAGCGAGGAGGATACTATTTGACTCACGTGTCCGCCCGCGCAACCGTTCTGACCATTGCTGCGCATGACAGCTGTGACGAAAGGCCGAGTGGCAAGATACTCTTCAGGTGTCTGATGACTGCTTTCGGGAAGGTAACATTCGTCTGATAATTTGAGCAGCTGCCAGTGGCGACAGCGAGGAGGATACTATTTGACTCACGTGTCCGCCCGCGCAACCGTTCTGACCATTGCTGCGCATGACAGCTGTGACAAAAGGCCGAGTGGCAAGATACTCTTCAGGTGTCTGATGACTGCCCTCGGGAAGGTGACACTAGTCTGATAATTGTAGCAGCTGCCAGTGGCGACAGCGAGGAGGTTTCTATTTGACCTACGTGTCCGCCTTCGCATATTCACCCTGCGTCCTACAGGTCGCTGTGCATGATGACTGTGACAAAGGCCGAGTTGCAAGGTACTCTTCGGGTGTACGATGACTGCTCTCTGGAGGGAACAGGTGTTTGATGGAGCACGTCAGGGAATGCATTCCTCCTCCATGGAGGGGCTTTTTGTTCGTGACGCTCATCATTCGTTGGTCGCATGACTGCGCACGGTGGCAGCTCTCAAACAGCGTGGAGGAGAGGCCTTCCTCCGTGCTTGCTGTCCGATCCTCCGTGGCGCGTGCCCTTTTCCAGAGTCCCGAGTCGTGAAGCGACGACAGCAGGCACATAATGCAGAGCCCGCGCGCTGTGCAATTGTTTGACTGCCCCTCTCTCTGGGATGTGCTAGATGAGTAGTAGCTGGAGGAGCGACGGGTGGGGGCGAGGTGAGCGAGGATGGATGAGGAGGAGCAGGAGCAGGAGGATGACGAGGGAGGGAGGGAGATGTCATCTCTGTCCGTGGCGCTTCCTCCCTTAGCTTTGAATGGAGAGATCCCCCCTTCCCCATCTCTCTCTCTCTCTCTGTCTTCCTACAGCCAACCCGCATATTCTAATGACGAGCAACTTTCCAAGGTCACCCTTGCATCCTTCCCCTTCGGCCCTTCCCTGGCCGCTTTCACTGGCCGCGCCCCGCTCGCAGAGTGCCGAGGTTGCCTTCCAACGCCCTGGCATCCTTGTCGTGCGTCGTCAGTGCACGGGTTGACTGTGCCGCGCCTCAGCGCTGTACGCGTTCATCATACCCTCGGTGAAGATGGTGCTGCTGATCCTCGGCGAGGCGGCCCCCCGACGGGCCCCGGGGCCCCCCAGGAGCGCGGAGAGAGGGGCACGAGGCAGCGCCCTTTGTGGCCGCCCGTGCCGGGGGGACCCAGATTTTTCCGAGACAGGGCGCTCTTTGGTGTAGGGGGAGCGTCGAGGGAGCAAAAATCACCCCGACCCCAGGAAATGGCGCTTGCTAAGCTGCACTGGGCGTTTGCTGAACAGCCCTGCCCTGTTCGATTCCCTCCTTGGGTGCGTTCACTACATGGCTGCGCTTGTCGGGGTGCTTCTTCTGAGGGTGGATTGTTTGCACCCTGGGAATGGTGGGGGGCGGCTGGAGGTTTTTAGCGCTTCGCGGCCTCCCAGGGCCCTCTTTGGGCCCAGGGTCCGTCAGAAAGCGGTTCAGGATGAAGAACCTGTCCAGGGGACAAGCTCCTGGGCTCCGAGACCCGTTTCCCTCAGGACCTCTTTTTTCTCATGCCTACCATCCGGGGGACAGAGTGCGGACGGGGGTAATTATGCAGACTTCCCATTTTGGCGCGGGCTCTCCACGCGCGGGGGGAAGGGGGAGCAGCAGGCTGGGGGTCATGATGGCCAGGAGGAGAAACGGACGAGGAGAGGAGGAGGAGGAGGGGGAGGAGGAGGATGAAGATGAGTACGATGATGGCGTTGGTGACGCTGATGATGTTGACGAAGTTGTTGTTGGTGATGAGGAGGATGGCAGGTTGAGGCGATGCCCTATTCCCTCCCTCCTTGCTCCTCCCTCCACCCCCTCTTCCTCCTTCCTCCCTCCGGGCTCCTCCCTTTTCCCTCCAGGCTCGGCCCCTAGATTCTTGCCGGGGCTCCCAGGTGTGGCCTCGAGGGGGGCCTCCAAATCCCCAGAGCAGGACGAGGATGCGCTTCACTGGGCACGGCCAGTTGACCCGCATGTTTCTTTGATTTTCTGCACGCCGAGTGGTGGTTTTGCTGCCTCGATGTCGGGTGGTAGGCTCGAAGCTCCAAGCTCGAAGCTTCTGAAGCTCGAGCTCGGCTACCTCCTTCCGTGTACCCCCCCCGAAGCTCGAAGCTTCTGAAGAGCATTCTTCTTGATACGAGTTCCAGATAAGGCCAGGCTTTCCCTCTTTCCCGTCTCCCCTCCTCCCCCCGGTCCTCCGCCTCTTCCGCTCCCCCCGCCCGCGCCCCCTTGCACTGTGGCCCAGTATCTGTGACTATCGGCCACCCTCTGCCGCGGTGAGTGGGCTGCTCCTCGAAGGGCCAGGCGCGCCTCGGGCCTCCGAGGCCATTGAGGCGTGAGGGTCCCCGAGAATACAAGAGCCCCCAGCTTCAATGACACAGTGAAGCCGTGGCCTCACTTAGGCCTCCGTCTTTGGATTGGGGATCATAAGCCTGGGCGGCTGGATTCGACACCTCTGCAGAAAAGACCACCCCGGTCCCCAATGTTTTTGGCCTCCTGACTCAGGTCCCCTATTGATAATCGGACGAGGGGGAGGAGGGGGGCGGCAAGGGCTTCGCAGAGCATCCTTCTCCCTTCCCTACCTTCTCCTCCCTGCCCCCACTTTTCCTGTCCCTCTTCCCTGCCCTCTCCTCCGGCGGGCGCCCCCCCTGCGCCCCCAGCAGGGCTGGGGCTTCGCAAGCGGGGGGGGCCGAAACGAGCCCGTTTCGCGTTTCCTCCCGGCGCCCCGGGGCGTGCTCCTGCTCGGCGTGGCCTTCCACCTTTCCGTCTGCGGTGCTCTCTTGGCACCCCGAGGGGGGGGGGCGCCCAGAGAGTGGCCCAAACGCCCAGCCTGTGGAGCTGCTCGCACGGCCGCTGAGCCTGTGTGTCCACGACCCCAGTGCGCGAGCGCATCCAGACTGGCTGCGAGGCTCCCTGCTGGGCGTGCCCTCCGTCGATGGGCGCGTTAGTCACGCAGTCCGAGCCTCGGCAGGAGATCTCGCCTGCTGATGCGCCCGCGGCCCTTCGCGGTATCCCGGCGGTGCCGCGACCAGCCGGTGGGGGGAGGCGTGCGCACTGCAGCCGCCGCATACAAGCGTCACCAGGACGGTTCCGATTATGCTGGCCTGGGCCACAGATCACGGGCAACGATGGGGGGGAATAGACATACGGCATAGGGAGGGATGCATCGAGCCCCAATCGTCCATTCGTCGCCGATAGGGGCCCGATAGCCCCAACCTGTCCAGACAGGTGCGGATGTTTGTCGCCGATGTACTGGCGATCCATCGCCGATTCCAGGTCGATGCACTCCCCCTATGCCAGTCCCCTCCCTATCGTTGTCCCTCGACAGAGTGAACTAGGAGGACATCTTCGTGCCGCCCTGCGGGGCCACGTGGAGACGCGACCGAAGAGACGCAGCCCGTACTGTCCAGGAGTGGATGAAGGTGCACGCGAGTTTCGAGCGGGACGTGTGTGCGCTGTGGCAGCTTCCGCAACCATCTGCAGCTGCAGGGACACAACAAGCAGCGACGAGGCCTCCTAAGGGACCACGACTGGAGTTGCACAGTCTGGAGAGCTATAACCTACCCCGCTCTCACGGCGAAGGGTCGCCGGCGCCCAAGTGGGGAGGAACCGCCAAACAATTCAATGTGTTCATGGATTGTGCGCCACTCGCGGCGGCTTTTAGCGGACGCGCGCGCGCGCCTGACGCAGAACTTGGCAGCGTTGGTCTCCACAGTCACCTCGAAGCTCTTTTGCGTGCTTCGGCGCTGATGGCTACCAGAGCAGGCGTGGACAGACCCCTTCGCTTGGCGACGCTGGTGCTACATCAAAATCACAGAACATTTGGTCAACCACACGATGGCCAGGCGACGTTTGTGGAGCCAGCGATACATATCGCCAGCGGGCGGCTTGCGCACGAAGGGGGCCAATTATCTCATCCATTTCATAGGGGGGGCCTGCGGCGTCAAGCTGGTATTCTTATCCGGCATGCATGGCTTGGATCGTCATCGAAAGACCAGTGTCGTCCCTCAAAGCTGAGGCCACTGCCTCAGAGATCGCAGCCGACATGTTCACCACTCTTACCACTTCTGGCTGTTCGTGACAGCAGACATGGCGTGATGCGGCCGGTGCGACAGCATCTTAGGCTCAGGAAAGAGAAAGAAGAAAGGGATGGCCATAACGCCACCAGGTGCGTTGGGCCCAGGGACTGCCTACCACCAAGGACAAAGATCAGATGCTTCACGACGACTGCAAAGACGACGACGAGTCACGAGCGATGGCGAGGGACGATGAAAAGTGACGAGAGCGCTGACGACAATGCTCGCGACGAGGGACGAGTGATGACGCTAGACGACGACGAGGGGCGAGCGGCGAAGAAACGTGGCGACGTCTGCGAAAGACGTCTCATTATCGGAAGGCGACGAGGAACGACGAAGAATGACGACGACAAAGGACGACAATGAGTGACGACGACGATGGGAGACGACGACCAGGAGCGAAGACGACGAATACCGACGACTGCGACAAACGACCACGGCGAGTATCGACGACAAGGACGAGCGACGAGGGACGGTAAGAGACGCCGACGATGACGGCGACGACGACAATGAGTGACGATGACCACCGCGAAGGACGATCGTCAGAGGACTCACGACGATGAGGGACGACGGCGAGTCACCATCGATGACGAGGCATGACGAAGTGTCAGGACGTCAAATGAGGACGATCAGCGGCGACGACGATCAGCGACGACGACCTTGAGGGACGACGATGAATACCGACAACGGCGACAAGCGACCAGGACGACTAACGACGACGAGGAAAGAGGGATGGTGAGCGACGCCGACGACGAGTGACGATGACCACCGCGCAGGACGACTGTCAGAGGACTCGCGACGATGAGAGACGACGACGAATCACGAGCGACGACGAGTGACGACGAGTAGTGCCGAACACAATTGACGAGCGATGAGGTACGGGCAACGACGAGTAACGAGGACGGCGACCACGGCTACGACGTCAACTGACGATGACGATTGCTGGTAATGGCGACAATCACGACAACAACGACGATGACTGGTGACAAAAGACGACGGATCACGATGCCGGTGACGGCGACGGCAACGACGACAGTCGAAGACGGTGGCAACGACGGCGAACGGCGATGACGAGCGACGACGACGATTAACGACGTCGACGAATTACAACAACGACGAGTGATGGATGGCGACGATTGCCGACGATGGCGCCGACGAGTCACGACGGAAAACGACGACGGTGTCGACAATGAAGAGTGACGTCGATGACGGCGACGACGACAATTGACGACGACGAGCAATGCCACGATGAGTGACGGCGATGATGGCGACCACGACGAAGACCACGGCGGGTGACAAGCAACGACCATTTTCGACGGAGACGGCGGCGCTGGCCACGACGTCGGCAACCGACGACGACCACGTGCGCGATGGTGACGATTTGCGACGACGGCGAGGAGGACGACGGCGGCGGAAGCGACGGCGACGTGGCAAGCATGACCCAGAGCGATGCCGACGCCGGCGAACGATGACGACGAGGGATGGATTACGACGACCGATGGCGACGATGACGTGTGACGACGACGACCACGATCAAACCAGCAAGGGTGGTGCTGCTTACAACGGGCGACGAACGTCGATGAGGGAGAGTGACGGTGAACCACGATGACAACGAATACGAAGACGACGGCGAAGGCGTGGACCGGGGCTGACGGCCAAGGGCCTCGCTCTGCGGGAGCACTGCTTGCCCATTGTTCGATCTGTGTAGTTTACATGTCGACGGAGAAAATGGAGCGTAATAGTCAGCCAAGCATATCGTCGGAACAAATTTGCAACTCTGCGAAAGTGAGCACCATGTTTGGAAGTGATTATATTCAAGCACATCCCATCGCCTTCAACGAAATCAAGGAATTCCCCGGCAACAGCAACACGTAACGCAAGCAAGTGCAAGCAGACCCTTCTAGAAGTTCTTCGGCGCCATCTTGGCACCTCCCTGGACCTCCCAGGGTTTGTCGACCCCATCTTCCCCGAGGGAGAATATGGCCCCCGCAAAGGGCACGAAGATAAAAAGGTGCGAGGGAAACGACTCTAGGGCGCGAGGGATAATCAGACGGGCACCGCACTCAGGTTAAAGTGGTTGAGGTGTTGTGCGTCGTTGCGTGGGCTGGACATCACAGCCTGGTGCTTTGGCTCTTCGGGATTCCAGAGATTCCGCCATCACGTAGTGATCAGAGGTTGGGGGGCGATATCGCAGTGGAACAGAGAACCCCCTATCAGGAAATCGGTTTCGATTTTGTGTTCGTGTCGTTAGTACAAGCGAGGCGCAGTTGCGTGGGCTCGCGAGAGGAATGACGTCGCCGTGGCGGGGGGCTGTGGAGCCGGTTGTCCGCCCCCTCCCCCGCCTGGCGCGCGGTGGCGTGGGGGGGTTCCGCCGGTGGCGCGGTGTTCCCCGTCGGTGTCGCAGGGTGTCCCGACGGTGGCTTCGGGTGTCCCGCCGTGGTGTCGATGGTAGCTCGTGGGATCAGTTGAGTGGTCGATCGAGAGATCGATAGTGAGATCGATTGCGTGGTCGATCGTTATCGAATCGTGAGGTCGATCGTGAGATCGAGAGATCGATTTGCGAGATCGATAGTGAGAATGATTGTGATATGGATCACAACTGATCTTTGGCTGGGGGTGTCCCGCCGTGGCTGGGGGTTCCCCCTCGTGGTGTCCCGTTGGTGTCTCGTGAGATCTCTTGTGATACTGATATTGGGATCGATAGTGAGATCGATAGTAAGACCGATAGTGCGATCGATCCAGAGAGCGATTGTGCGATCGATCCAGAGAGCGATTCGTCGTGAGATCGATCGTGCGATCTGGTGTTAGATCAACAGTGATATCGATAATGATATCTGTTGTGATATCGGCGCTGATATCGATAGTGATATCGATCACAACAGATATCACGATCCATGTGCCGTGTTCGTCCTGGCTTGCCATCCTTACTTGCCTTTGATATCGGTCTGGCGCAACTCGTGAGCGTAATTTCCGTTGTGGTGGCGTTTAGTTGGCCCGCTGGTGTCCCGATGATGTCTCGGAATTGCCCCGCTAGTGTCCCGATCGTACTGAAAGCCATTCGCTTTGAGATTGTTAGTGAGATCAGTTGAGAGGTCGATACTGATAACGAAAGTGAGATATATTGTGAGACCGATCGTTCGATCGATCGATAGTGAGGCCGAGTGTGAGATCGATACTGAGATCGATAATGACTTCGATAGTGAGATCGGTAGTGAGATCAGTCGATTGGAGTCGAATGAGAGGTCGCATTTGCGTGGTGTGAGTTCCATCGCGGCTGCCTTCATTACAATCACCATTATTCATTCACACCATGACCGTCATCATGCAATGTCGCCATCTCATCGCCATCACAGTCATCGCAGTTGTCAGTGGGTTTTCCTTTCCCCCCAAACCTCCTGGTCACCCGAAAGTTGGCCGTATAGGTATGATATTATGAGAATGGCACGCCCAGTGACCTTGACGACGCAGGCGACGGCAATGACACACGACAAGCGCGCACTGGAGGCACCGGGAAGAGGCTGGAGGGAGGAAGTAGGGGGGAGGAGGAGCAGGAGCAAGTAGAGGCAGCAGGAGCAGGAACCTGGAGCCACCTGGCGCCCGCTGCCGAGGCCTGGCGCGGCAGCTGGCCGCGCAGGGCGCGTGCGTGCGTGAGGGCTGTGCAGTTCGTCTCGAAGTGGGCGTGCCCGGAGCCGCCTCCCGCCCATTGCCGCAAGGGCGCCCTCGAGGGCGCGAAGTTCTTCGCGCTTCGCGGTTCGGCTCCTCATCCTCGTCCTCCTCGTCCTCCTCGTCCTCCTCGTCCTCCTCTTCTCCCCTGGGGGGCGGCGCGAGAGCGCAGAGTTACTCGCGCAGCGCGAAGCGCGAAGTTAGGCGCCCTTGTTGCCGTCGCCGCCGGTGGTCGCCCGAGACCGCCGGTGGCCGCCGCCAGCCGCCATCGAGCGCCTTCGGCGGCTGCCAGGTGGCCATGGGCGGCCCTCGACAGAGAAGCGGGTCCAGGGCCCGTTTCTCGTCTCAGGGCCTGGCTTCTGCACAGCCCGTTGGATCTTCGAGCATCGAGCTTTACGCCGTGCGCTTCCTTCAAGGGAGGACGCACCAGGGTCTATTTCGATGGGATTGGTCCGACTCGATGTCGCTTTCGACCCGCTCAATTCGATTCGATTCAGATGTTCAGTCGATGCAGTGCGGCACGATGCTCGCATGGTGTTGTTGTGCATCCTGGCGCCGTCGATTCGATTCGAATTCGATTTCGTACAGATGCAGCCCAGTCCGACGCACATTCCGATTTTGATCAGGTTCCCCGATTCGGTGTTGACTGATCCAGCAAGCCTCGAGCTCATCCCTATATCCTTGTTTTCACATGGCCATAGCAATGGCAGTCTTAGGGGTGCGCCCTCAGAAACTGAGCTGATACTTAATATCGGCACCGACCGAGATCACAGGATCCCCGTCCTGAGGATAGGGATATGTTTTCGGCTGTTAAGATTCATATTCATTCGAAGTGTTTCCCTCATGGATGCCAAGCGTGCCCTAGAGCAGACAAACCCTGGAGAGGGGCCCTCTGGGCGTCGGGGGACCTGCCCAGCAGAGCCTGGTTCAACAGCTAGCTCTGTTCCGCAGAGCTTGGTTCAGCAGAGAACTGGTTCCGCAGATGTTGGTCCATCAGAGTATCTTCACAACGCAGACGGTTTCCACAGAACCGGTTCGACACACCTGATTCCAATTATCCCGTAGCATAGAACAGTTTCTCTAGAGCAGATTTCACAGAACCGGTTCCGCACAATAAGTGCCCGAGAACCGATTCTACACCATCGATTCCACAGAACCAGTTCCGCAGAACCCGTGGTGCAGATTTGGTTCTCTTCAAGCGGGACTGTGGCGCGGGGGCCACGGATGGGGGAAGACACGACGGTGAGGATGGATGAGGAGGATGAGGAGCAGGAGGGTTAGGAGGACAACGGGAGCAGGACGAGGAGAAGGATGACCAGAGTAAGCTTGGATGCGTCCACGATGCTGCGATGCACACTTTCGGCTCGACCCCCGCCTCATAAGTCCCTGCATGCTTCCGTCTCACTACAGGAGGTGCCCTGTTGAAGAACCACCACCCGATCGGCCTGCTTTTTCGGGGAGAGCCTGCTTCGAAGAGGAAATGCTGTGCGTCCTTTCAGCGAAGGACATGTGTGCGAGAAGTTGTGATCAGAAAGATCGAAAGTGCGCCAGTGTATCTCCTGAATACACTAAGGGGGGGGGGGGGGGGGTTCCAGACCCCTTTCCTCCTTTCCCCCTTCAGGGGGGGGGGGGGGGGGCTCGCCCCCTCCCCTCGCCCCCTTAGGGGGGTTTGGGGGTTCCGAACTCCCCCCCCCTTTCCTTGAGGGGGGGGGGGGGGTCCGGATTATCCCCCCCCTCCTTCCCCCCTTCAAGGGGGGGGGGGTCGGACCCTCCCCTCCTCGTGTAGGGAATACGGTGTTGGGAGTAAGGAGTGGTGAGTAGTGAGTAGTGAGTTGGTGCGTAGTGAGTAGTGGGTACTGGGTAGTGAGTAGTGGGTAGTGAGTGGCGAGTAGGGAGTAGGGAGTATGGAGTGGGGAGTAGTGAGTAGTGAATCATGAGTAGTGTGTACTGATATGTGAGTGAGCAGTGAGTGGGGAGTAGTGAGTAGTGAGTATTTCGTAGCGAGTAGCGAGTAGTGGGTACTGAATAGGGAGTAGGGAGTAATGGGTACTGGGTAGTGAGTAGTGGGTAGTGAGTAGTGGGTGGCGAGTAATGATTCGTGTGTAGTGAGTAGTGCGTAGTGCGTAGTGAGTAGTGAGTAGTGAGTAGTGAGTAGTGAGTAGTGAGTAATGAGTAGTGAGTAGTGAGTAGCGAGTAGTGAGTAGTGAGCAGTGAGTAGTGAGTACTGAGTACTGAGTAGTACGTAGTGCGTAGTGAGTAGTGAGTAGTGAGTAGTGGTGAATAGAGAGTAGTGGGTAGTGGCAGTGGGTAATGAGTAGTGAGTAGCGAGTAGGGAGTAGCGAGTAGTGAGTAGTGAAGAGCGAGTAGGGCGTAGTGACTACTGAGTAGTGAGTAGAGAGTAGTCAGTAGTGAGTAGTGGGTAGTGATTAGTGGGTAACGAGTAGGGAGTAGCGAGTAGTGAGTAGTGAGTAGCGAGTAGGGAGTAGGGCGTGGGGAATAGTGAGCAGTGAGTAGTAAGAAGTGGGTAGCGAATGGTGGGTAGTGAGTAGCGATTGGTGAGTAGTGGGTAGTGACTAGTGACTAGTGACTAGTGACTAGAGACTATGTAGTGACTACTGAGTAGGGAGTAGTAAGTAAAGAGTAGTGATAGTGAGTAGCGGGGAGTGAGTAGTGAGTATTGACTAGCGACTATGGGGGTAGCGAGTAGTGAGTACTGAGTACTGTGTAGTCAGTATTGTGTAGGGAGTAGAGAGTAGGGAATAGCGAGTAGCGAGTAGTGGGTAGTGAGTAGTGATTTGTGGGCAATGAGTATTTAGTAGTGAGTAGTGGATAGTGGGTAGTGGGTAATGAGTAGTGATTAGTGAGTAGTGAGTAGGGAGTAGTGAGTAGTGCTTCGTGAGTAGCGAGTATTGAGTAGTGGGTAGTGAGGAGTGAGCAGTGAGTAGTGAGTCGGGAGGAGGGAGTAGTGAGTAGGGAGTAGTGAGTAGCGAGTAGTGGGTGGTGGGTAGTGAGTAGTGGATAGTGAGTAGTGAGTCGTGAAGAGTCCGAGAAGGAAATAGTGATACATTGAGAAAAAGTATGACGCGAATAGCGAGTTTCAGTAGTGGGTAGTGAGTAATGAGTAGTGACGTGACTTGGTGGTGGGTCAGCTTTGAGCTTCGCAGTCTGGTCTTAAGCGGCCGTTTCGCTCCCCTCGGTACTCAGTATATACCCTTAACCCCTTCACACCCCTCCCCTACCCTACGTCTCCACACCGACGGTGCACACCGCTCGCAACCAGCCCGGCCGTCCCTCACGCAAACCGACTACCCCCCGTAGGAGCCTCAGCGCTGTGTCGCGGGTGCGCGAGCGGGCGCCTAACGCCCCCGTGTGAGTAGGATCTCGTCACCGGCGGCCGGCGATGGACCGACAAGGGGGGGAAGGGGGGGGTCGGACCCCCCCCCGCCTTTTGAAAGGGGGGGAGGGGGAGGGGGTGTCCCCGACGACGGGTCGTGGAAAGAGCGGGAGGGGGGGGGGGTTCCCCGACGACGGATCGGAGAGGGGGGGGGTCCCCGACGACGGATCGGGGAAGGGGGGGGGTCCTAACCCCCCCCCCTTGGGGAGATCCAGCGGCGCACCCTCAGATCAACGAAGTGTTCAGCGAGGGTCTTATTTTGGAATTGTCCCAACACCCGTCCGTGTGACTATTTTGCCATGTCACGTCTGGTCATAAAGTTTGAGGAAGTCTGCAGCGGGAGCTCCATTTTGGAAAGGAAGAGGCCTCCATCTTCGTAGCTGCTGCAGACTTGAAGACGAATGTGCGCTGCGCTGACACGAGAGCCGCATTGAGAAAGCGTCTGGCCCTCCATCATTGAAGCTGTTGCACGGCGCAGCGCCGAGTGTGCGCGGCGCAGAGGCGATATCCGCATTTCCAGCACGACCTGCCCTCCATCCTTGGTGGTGTTTGCTCATCTGAGTGCAGGGTGGTAGACCGCATGGAAGTCTGAAGCGAGACCCCTGAGCCGGCCTCCAGACACGTCTGATGGTGCGAGGGGGGATGTTGCCGACATGGGAGAGGGATGGGGAAGGTGGGAAAAGAGAGCTTTGAGTCGCAGGGGGCGAGGAGGGGGAGGAGAGGACAGACGAATCCTTTCCGTTTTCTTTTCCGAGATAGTGGTGGATGCGCCGTGGTGCAATCTTTGCACTCGTCGTCGTCGTCGTCGTCGTCGCCACTCTCGTCCTTAACCTCGTCGCCGTCATATTTCTAGTTGCGGCAGGTAAGGAGGAGGCGGAGGAGGATGAGGAGGAGGAGGATGAGGAGGAGGAGGAGGAGGAGGAGTGTCTTGGCTCATTTCTCCACTGCTGTGCCAACGTTTTCCATGCATGGTGTCGTAGCCGCATTTCTCCTTGCGACCTCGAGTACGTTCAGGCTGACGTCCATTCCGCACCGTCGGCTCTAGGACAGGGGTGGAGGAGAAGGATGCAACACTGTTCCACTGCCGACCTGCTTATTGTGTGTGCTGTGTGTATGTGAGCGTGTGCGAGCGTAATCGTTACCACAGTCGGCTTGCTTCTTGGTGACGATGACAAAGGTAGTCGTGACGATGATTTTTGATGATTCTGACGATGATGATAATGATGCTGAGGAAGAGGAGGAGGTTGATGAAGAGGATGGGGATGGTTGTGATGATGTTGCTGATGTTGAAGATGATGATGACGATGCTGATGACGATGATGATGATCATCATACCGACAATGATGGTGATGAGACCGCTGATGCTGGTGATGAGGATGCTGATTTTGACGATGATGATGCAGATATTGGTAAATGATGGATATGGCGATGGTGATGCTGACGATGGCGACGATGATGATGATGATGATGATGATGATGATGATGATGATGATGATGATGATGATGACTATGATGATGATGCTGATGATAATGACGATGATGCCGATGCTGGAAATGATGGTGCTGATGCTGCTTAATTTGCACATTATGATGCTGCTGATGCTGCTGATGCTGCTGGTGATGACGATGACGATGCTGATGCTGATGATGATGTTGCCGATGATGCTGATGATGATGCTATCACTGCTGATGATACTGCTGATGCAGATGCACATGATGATGCTGATACTGAGGATGCTGATGTTGATGATGCTGATGCTGATGATGATGCTGATGATGATGATGATGATGATGATGATGATGATGACGATGATGATGATGATGATGATGATGATGATGATGATGATGGCGACGATGATGATGCTGATGATGGTGATGCTGCTGGTGCTGCTGCTGATGATGATTATGATCATGGTGGTGGTGGTGGTAGTGGGGTTAATGAGGAGTGGCATGAGGAGGATTGATACTGAGGATGGCGATTGTGATGAGGCGAAGGTGGAGCCAATATTGCTCTGGGAGTTTGAGACGGACGAGACTCGGGGGGATGATGGGGGGGAGCAGGATAATACAGTAATTCTTTCTTTCTTTCTTTCTTTCTTTCGGAGGAGGAGGAGGAGGAGGATGCAATCATAATTGGAGGAGGAGCGCGGGGGGAGGGAGAAGAGGAAGAGGAGGCAGAGGAAGAGGATGATGCGAGACAGCTCTAGGTGGAGGAGGCGGATGCAATATCTCTTTGGGATGAGGAGGTGGAGGTGGAAAGCATGTAGACGGATGATGCAACAATGCTGTGTTGAGTGTGCAACCATGCCCTGGGAATAGGAGGAGGAGGAGGAGGAGGAGGAAGAGGAGAAGGAGGAGGAGGAGGCAGAGAGGAGCTGGAGGAAGAGGAGGAGGAATGGGGAGGATGAGGAGGATAATCAAACTTAGAACGTTCAGGGAGAAGGAGGCCCTCCGGCTCGGAAGGACCTCTTCGCGTACGTCCTGCTCCTCCACCTCGTGCGCGCGTTGCCTGTCCACTGCCACCTGATCGAGGCCGCGGCGGGGGGCGAGCCTAAGATGAAGGCAGGCTGAGGATAATTTCGTATGAGGATCCATCGAACATCTCTTACCCGCGGGTCTGGAGGATGTATCGTGCGTGGCGGCTGTTTTAGAGAAGTCCAGAACGCTCTGCGAGCGTTCCGCAATGTTGTGGAGCGATTTATCCAGTTGCCTGCTGCAAGTCCGGCCACCGTGCCAGCCTGGCATTCTGGATTGCAACTGTTTCAGGGCAGGAGAGCCGTGATGAGGATGAGGATGAGGATGAGGATGATAATGATGATGATGATGATGATGATGATGATGATGATGATGATGATGATGATGATGATGATGATGTTGGTGATGTTGAT